>BSBK01005382.1:0-255000 GCA_027943335.1 Chamaecyparis obtusa
CCTTTACTCTGTATGAATTATGTTCTTGATGCCAATATAATCTCCTAAATTATTAATATAAAGTCAATGATATATCCCATTAATAATATCAAGGCCACTTAGTACCCCCTAATTTTGACAATTGGATGCTGCTTTAATGAGTGTATCTTGTAGAAAATCTAAACTTAATGATTACTATGATCTTGGATGTATTAGGTTTGGCAGATTAATGGTGCAATATAACCACTTATATAAGAGATACCCATTTGCAATTGCATAGATATCAATTTGAGAATGAATGTTTGTGCCCATCTAAAGAGTGTTTCTCTCTGTCTCTCAAACACACATACTATTGTTGGAAAAATGTTCAGCGCTCCCCTTGAGATTCATGAAAAGGGCTTAACCACCTCCTATGTACTATAAGTTGAGTGGTTGTATCAGGCATTGATAGATCAATCTTTTGGTGCAACGACAACCCCACTCTAACAAGTGGTATTAGAGCTTGGTCACAGGTTCAAATCCTTAGACCCTCGGGTAATGCTGAGGGTGAGATTATTGGCAAAATGTTTAGCACTCGCCTCGGGATTCATGACAAGGGATTAACCGCCTCCTGTGTACTATAATTTGAGTGGTTGTATCGGGCATTGACAGATCGGTCTTTTGGTGCAAGGACAACCCCACTCTAACAACTATATCTGCTATATCACAAAGGTAATAATATTCTTTGTATTTCCAATCAGATTTATGATGGTAAAGGATATGATAGGATATCTAATATAGATACCTTTAATCTATCTCTGTATTGTTCCTCGATCTGATCACTATTTCTAACCTTTGTCAAACTTTTATAGATGATGATTTAATTCTAATTCTGAATAGTACCTTGGATGTTGTTTTGAAATTATTGTTTTGTATTCATGCATTTGTAATGGGTGGAGCCTCTCTTGATTGTTATCGTTAGTTCCTCATGTATCCATTCTTGGTATTTCTACCACGCAACTTGTGCATTTAGACTTGAATGAAAATAAAATATAAAATCCTCCTCTGTTCTTACCACGCCACTGAATTTTTTTTGGTATTTTAGATAAGGCATCACAGGTATTGTTTTTTTTTTCATGAAGTATATGCATGATGTTATATTGATTTATTATCATTTCCTTATATTGTTGTATAAAGTATCTATGTTAAATGCCTTTTGTCCTTTCTTTCGTTGGTATTTATTATTTATCTCTTCCCTTGAAGCTCTTGACCACCTTAATGATAGACTATATATATTCACGAGAGAGAACAAATGATCACAACCCTCTTGCTAAAGTTCACATCATTTATGAAAGGTTGTGTCTCTTCCCTTAATTAATCAGTAACAATTCTTAAAGTTGATGGTTACTCTAATATGAAATTGGTTATCTTAAAATAGTTTAATTACTTGTTTCAACGTTAACATGTCTTAATGCCATCAATCAGAAAGAATTGGCTTCTATTGCCCCCCAATCATATGTACACCCATTGTATCATGCAGACTCATGACAATGGTTATTGCCAATTCAGCCATAAATAGATTTTTGGATGCACTATTGGTATAATCTGACAACCAAAAGAAAAAATTCATTGAAGAGAGAAAATTTGAGGTAAGCCAAATGTTGATATTGCAGCACCAAAATAAAGTCCCTATGTCAGTACTAAAGGAGGGTGTTAAGAATTCCAAATTATAGTGCATGACATAGAATAATGTAATAAATAATTAATTAGCATGTTAATGTTATCTATTATATGTTAATTTTTAGATAATTATTAGTTATGAGTTGGTAGTTAGTGATTTGGGTAGTTAATAAATTGGATGGCTTCATAAAGCCATATAATGATAAACATTTGTGAGTTGAAGATGAAAAACTAAATTTGTGTATTGGAGTCTCATGCTCTTCGTTTTCAATTTTGCAATATACCTTACCCAAATGTTGTCAAAATCTCAACTCACTAGTGCAAATCAACACTGTCGAATTGTCATCTATTTCACACAACACTCTATTAAGGCTAAGTTTCTTGTAATCAAATGTCTATACTAGTGTTCATCCTATTCTTCCACAGGTCAATCTTACAAATAGATAGTAAAGAGGTATGACATACTACTCCACATCTCAAATTGATTCTCCACCTTCTTCATCACCAATTGAGGTACGTTAACTTTTGACATACTTATTCATAGAGCTAGATATGAGAGATCATTGCCATGCAAGAAGAATATTTCCTTTATTTACGGTATTAGCTTAGTTATTTATTGGCTTATTGCTTTAGATTACAAATAACAAGAAAGGTTAATTGGTATATTACACGTCATATGTTATTTCCATCTTTCTTTACTCTAGATTTTATTGTTCCTAGGCTAAGTGTTGATAAGATTACATTATAAGAAACTAAGTGTTGATATTAAAATGGCATACATACCAGTCCTCACATCATTTCTTCTCATTGCCTCATCATACTTTTCCCCAAGTCCACCAAGGACTACAAAGAAACAAGATAAACAAATCACAAGCATATAGCGATGTTAGAATAGTTACTAAAATGGTCATAAATTATGTTCTCATAGTAAAATAATACATGGGGATAAGTCTATTTAAGGTCTCTTGATTCATGGTAACTCATATATGAAGACATAACACTTACTTATAGTTATTTTCTTTACGGGAAGAAGAAAATTTTGATTCTCATACTCAGAAATTCAAACTATTAAGGATTACATATGACACATCCAAACACAAGCAAGAGAAAGGTGCCAACACTTACCACCAAAACTAGGAATAACTCCAAGAGAAATCTCTGGCAACCCAAGTTGTGCTTTTGGCGTTGAAATATGAGCATGAAAAGACTTCACAAACACAATGAATTGGAAACTTAAGATAGATCATGTAATGCAATGAACCTTTGGAAATATAAAATAAGAAACTGAGTATGGATATTAAAAGGGCATACATACCAGTAACAATAATTTCCCTCACATCATTTCTTCTCATTGCCTCATCATACTTTTCCCCAAGTGCACCAAGGACTTCAAAGAAACAAGATAAAGAAATCACAAGCATATAGCAATGTTAGAATAGTTACTAAAATGGTCATAAATTATGGTCATAACAGTAATAAATGTTTATAATAGTACTTTTAATAATGCTCCAAACATTGAGAATGCAGGATACCTGTAATGATGAACTTCATTTCGACTTGCTAATTGGCTGTCACTATTAACTCTAAGCTTATCTTTAAAGTTTGAGCTTCACTTGGTTTCAAGAATAGTTTAATATTCTCTACTTAACAAGGTCAACCATGTGAAGGTGGAAGATCATTTGGCCCCTCCCCCCCCCGCTAACATCACTCTAAATTCCCCAATAAGATCTAATAACATTCATTCATTCATCCATTTTTGAAATATAACATTCAATCATTATAATCACATGATAACAATCATTAACACATAAAATTCATTAACATACAACAATCATGAATAATTCATTAACACACAACATTCATGAATAATTCATTAGCACATCATTCATCAACATTACTAGTACAAAATTACATCCATTAAGATAACATTCTTTCATTACCAAAAAATGTTAATTATAATCATTTATTTTTGGGTTTCTTGTTGTTTTTTTTCATGTGATTTCTAAGAGGAAGATCAATGTCCTTGTCATTCCACTCCTCTACTGATTCTAATTGCAATGCATGTCTCCTCCTCATTTGTTTAGGAATAGTAGACCGCTGCGCCAAAGGGGGGTCCGTTGCAATAACAACTACGTCATGAGTTAAATTCACACCATTTTATATTAATTTTTTGATTTATAGTTCTTTTACTTAATTAAATACTTGTAATCAAGTATAGGATTACAATAAAACATAGATTTTCTTTACCTGAATGTGCCACATGATCTACATGGTGATCAGTGTGAACATCCTCCGGCACTCATTCAGCATGACATTCTGTATCATCTAAAATATACACAAAAAAGGTTACACCAAGTTCAATTTAAGATGTTAAATTGTATTAATAATTACATGATTAATTTTAAATAGAAAATGAACACCTCCATCGATACTATGTTGCACATCAGAGGTTTTTTCATCCGGCATAGGATCTGTATTATGATTAAGAGGTTGCATTGTAATGTCATGCACATTATTATTAAAATAGATTGTTGCTCAAGTATTCAATTTATAATATAGTTTTTGGCATATTTACCTATTCAACTAATGCAGGATACTCTTGGTTTGGGCTAGTGGAAGCTTGGTGTAGGCATTTAGCCACGACTTGATAGCCTTCCTTGAAGGAAATTTTTTTGTGTTCTATCATGGCCTCTAAATTAAATTCAGAGCCCTACATTTTTTGATTAAACAGAATTATTTGCATTTTATAAATAATTTTTCTCTGCAATTCATTTACTAGTACTTACAATTTGTGCTTTAACTTTGGAATATCCACCAGAGCCAAGTCTGCGCTACCCAATATTTTTCAACATGGCCTTTGTTGCCTTTGATGTGTCTTGCAACCTATGAAAAGTTTGCAATATGTTAGATGATATAGATATAAAGATCACTAATTAGTACATTATTACATTGTACTAGTAGTTAATACTATTGCATACCTTCTTCTCTTATTTGCTAGTGTAATTCCTCTTTGAGCATCCCCTTTCTCCTTTGCATCCAAAATGAACTAATTCCAATCTCTCACTGGAATAAAGGGAGGACACTCATACTTTGGGTTCTGGAAAAGACTCTTTCTATATGAGTCCCTCACAGTCTTCAGATGTTTGGCAACTTTTTCTAAAATTTTCTTCTCCTCAAAAATATTACTACCAAAGTCATGTCTAAATTTTAATGATCTTATCTTTTAATTTTTTTTCTTGCAAGTTCCACCATTTAAGAAAAAAACAAAATTGTTAGATAGAAAAATGAACTAAAGTTGTGTACCTTCAATATAGTAAAAGAAAAGACCCGAATGAAAGGAAAAATATTGTACCAATTAATGATATGAAAAAAAAATAGTGGGATAAGGTTAGTTCACTTATGATGTTCCACCTTGTATGTATGGTGGGCCTGAATATATTCAGTGTGAGGTAATAAAGTGTCTTATAAAATTAATCATTTCCTAAAAAAAATGTCATGGGATAATCAATCCAAAACTTGTTATGAATAGGTAAATGCATATTACAATATAAAAAATAATAATTTTAAAGTACCTCAAAGCTTAGGACATTTTAAAGGCATCAATTCATTATCGTCAATCAACAATGATGTCTGCATAACTCCCGTGCTAGAAACACAGGTAGATCCAAGAAATGATAGTGAATTATCACCAATACATGTACTCTGATCTATATTCGGCATACCAGATGGTGCTGGTGTAACTCCTACTCCACAAAATTAGTCCACTATGAGATGTCCCCAAGATTAAAGTACAAATTATCAAATCATAATTAACATAAAACCAAATATAGAAAAACAAGGATTTACTGGGCATAGACCATGAAGCCGTTGATGTTTGCATGTCCCTTGTTTCTGCCATTGCACTCAGCAATCTCAAATGGATGTTCATCAACCTCCTAGGAGGAGTCATGTGAACTTGATGACCTGAATAATACATTGTTAGCACAGACATTCTGAAATAATAAAAGTAAGAGTTAACTTAAGAAGTTTTTGAATGTTCCAAAGAAAAATTTTCTTGTAGCTTGTCAACTAAAGGATTATTTTACTTGAGGCAGCTAGAGCTCTTCTAGTACCGGCCTCACCGCATTGTCCTTGACTAGGTTTTAGAGTTTCCAAAAAATCCTGTAACAAGAACACATATTACATATTGCACTTCATAATATAAAAGTGTATAAAATATAAACCTTTATTGAACTTTTGTTATAACTAAAGATTCATTACTGCTTACTTCATAATGACGTGCTTATGCTTTCAATTCATATAGCCCCTTCAACATCTCCTCAATTGGATATGCTTCATCCAAAATTCTCATTATTTTGAAAATGATTTATTTTAGTTTTTTCCTCAACATAATTGTTACATTAGGTGTTTCTACAATATCATCATCATAAGGGGTAGCTATTGCCTCTGCTGCTACAGGTGCTTTTCCCCTATCCTAAACATCAAATTGTGACAGGAATATTAGTAAAACTATCATAAAAACTCCAAAATCATAAATAAAATAGTGTAATAATATAACATTTTTCAACTATCTAATTTGTATAATTTCAATAAGGTTTACCATTGCTGAAGAATGGGTGGGAGGAGAATCCTCGTGGCCTCTATCATGTGGGGGATCCATATCGTCCTGTGACAAAGATTAAATATAAAAACTTTAGCGAATTGAAAGTAATAGACTTAGCAAAAAAATCTTATTAATAAAATGGTATATAGTACTTACCACCCTCATGATAGTAACTTTGTTTGTATCTATATGATTTAAATGGTAATCTATTAGCAGTTCTTCCCCTGCACTTATTGATTTTATCACACATACAAAAACTTGATTCCCCTCATGCATGAAATTGGGTTGCTTATTAGTTGAGGAAGGTCATGTATTATTTATAAAACCTACAATCTTACCTGTTTTGTTTGGTCTCCCATCAATGTATATTGAAAATATTTTACTTTGATCATTTTCTTTTCATTGTATAGAATTTACTGATAGTGCATACCTACGCATACTTTTTTTATATTGAACAATCTGCATCCAATTATTGTAATTGTAACACGGACTGACATACTTGAACAATTCAACAACTTTGTTGTAACATACCTTTATCCCATCCATGGAAAATAGGCCCAAACCATGTAATGAGGATGGAGCTATGTGATATATCCTCTCATTAACATAAAAATTAGTGTTAATTGGAGGTAGCTCATTAGGTACCCATTCTTTCTCAATATGTGTGTACCGAAAGGGCACCTTGATATTGCCTTTGGTCTCATCATCATTAGAACATGACCCCCCTTTAGCAAGGAAAAATTGCATGCATTTATCAAATTTTTTTCTAATCTTTTGACCTCTGGTTGATCTCCCTATTTTAGCCATACTATATGTAGAACTTTCATCTACCATTCCCTCATTTCCCTCATTCGATGTAGATAAATTTGACAAGTACCTATTTGGTGGGTCTTTCAATCCATCAAATGATATATTGTGATGTCCTCGTTTCAAATAGAATTTGGATAATTTTTAAATAATATATATCTAGAATAATCAAGTCGTGACCCATACGTATGGTTCTTCTTTATCTATATGTGGGAGATATAAAATTTACTAAGTTAAAATTGATTATATAATTATATGTCTATACGGTTCTCCATTGTCTATATATACATTATATGATTATATAATATGTCTATTTATAACATATGTGCTCAGTGATAAAAATGAAGAATATAAGAAAATCATGTCTATTTATTGACTTATACCTACTGATCCATGTCACTGTGCATGATCCATGGCAAAGGGGTTAAATTTTCTGCATATGTTAATCATTTATCTTGAGTTAGCTAAAAATTACATGATACGTGTGCTAGAAATAACTTAGAAGACAACATGAACAATATGAAACATCATAAACATGAACACATTTACCTTATATATGGAATGCAAGATCATCAATAGAAGGGATGACAATGTCTATAGTCAATTGCCTGTTTGCAAAAAGGGTGATTATCAAACACAATATATACATGTATTAGCAACAATTAATTAAGAATTGTAAGCAAAACATTGGTAATTATAAATCACATATGTTGTAATCATTAGAATTGAACACAATAAAAATTACATGATACATATGCTAAAAATAACTTAGAAGACAACATGAACAATATGAAACATCGTAAACATGAACAAATTTACCTTATATATGGAATACAAGATCGTCAACAGAAGGGGTGACAATGTCTATAGTCAATTGCCTGTTTGCAAAAAGGGTGATAATCAAACACAATATATACATGTATCAGCAATAATTAATTGATCATTGTAAGCAAAACATTGGTAATTATAAATCACATATGTTGTAATCATTATAATTGAACACAATAAATATGTAATCATTAGAGATGAAATCAATAAATGAATATGAGAAATATATACTAATCAATATAAATATATATAAATAATTAAATCACCTATATACCTTGTACATTTCAATCATGTCATTGATCATCATCATCATCATCATCATCATCATCATCATCATCATCATCATCATCATCATCATCATCATCACAACTATCATCATCGCCATCATCATCACCATCATCATCATCATCATCATCATCATCATCATCATCATCATCATCATCATCATCATCGTCATCATCATCATCTTGATCTTCATCATCTGGCACTTCTTCATCATCTTCAATATCTTCTTCTTCTTCCATAACATTATACTTTATCGGCCTTCCTTTTGGATCATGTCTAACAACAAATAACCAACCCTATTTATATGGAACCTCTGAGTAAAACACTTGCTCACATTGGCTTGGAAGAACATAGGGCTCATCTCCAACTAGCTCAAACAACCTTGTATTAATAATTGTAAATCTATTATCATGTTGAATAAGGGTATGTGCAAGATCATGAGGGGCCAAACTATGCCCTTAAGTGGCAATGAAAAATCAGGAAATCAGGGTTAGTCAACTTGACGTGAAAATTTTAACTAGCTATGAACCTAATATCAAAAAGTTGTAAGAATAGAATCTATAGAAAATTAAATATAGTTTCTAAACTACTAGGCCTTTTTTGAGAAAAATTTAGTATGATTGGTGAAAACTATAGATTTCAATGCAGTAGTACAAAAATTTCAGGAAAAAAATAAGAAGTAGGTGTATGTCTGACCACCTTAATCATAATCAAATGATAATATTTTATTATAAGATTTTATATATAAGTAGTAGACTCATGCCTGAATGTGACGCATATTTTTTTTGTAATTTTATTCCAAAAAAAATTTAATTATGAATTTTTTGCTACAACATTTTTAGAATAAAAAACTCCCGTGTCTGACCACCTTAACTCATTCAAAACTTTACAAAATTCATTTTTTATTTTTTTTCCTTATAGTAGGCGAAGCATAGAATGTGATGCATTTTTTGGATTTCAAAAATGTTATACTATCTGAAAGTTATAGTCATTTTTCAATTAGTATATAAATCAACACTTCACAAGTAGCTCAATAAGAAAATAACTAATAATTACTTACCGAATTCAAAATTTGACAACAATTATATCGATAGAAAGCTAATAATCTCCTTAAGATACCCTTTCCATTTTATCAAATTCAAGTGAAAAAAAAGTCATCTACTACATTATCAAAGTTTTGAACTGACATCGCCACTTTTTGGCCCCTCATGATCTTGCACATACCCATAACAGTTCTATCTAGATCATTTTGATTCAATTGTAGCCTATACCATTTGACAACGAATAGAACTACTTTGAAGAAGTTAAAGTTGCACTCAATTATATCATCCAAGATGCCATAGTATCAATTTTGAGATTGTTGAGGATGTTAGGAATGAATGTTGAAGCTTTGGCAGTCATTTTGTAGCAATGGTTGTTGCATTCATGGCTATGATTGTCATTGATGTCAACACAATGTTATTCTGGAGATTAGCAGAGAAGCAGGCACAATTTTGTTTTGCACATGTGTTATATTGTAAATTGAGTTATGTGAAGTTGATGTTATGTTCTTTGGTGTGTTATTAGCCTATGGTTAAGAGCACAAAAAGAAATTCATTTATTCATGAAAGTTATAATCATTTTGGTGGAAGCAATATTCTGGTAGTGTTCTTGAGTAGCAGTTTTTGGTAATCAGAGGATATCTCCTAATCAGAATGGAATCTGATTCTATGTACTTAAAATAATGTTTGACACTCATTGGTGGTGACATGGTTCATAGTGCAAACTTCGAGGTCACATGAGTGGAAAGTTACAATACCTGGAAGCTGACAGTTTTATGTAATTTTAGTGTAGCATGTTGAAATTATTATTTTGTATATGCATGCCAACTCATTTGTAATGATTTGAGTGTGGTATAAAGGAAGAAATTTTTCCTTGTTGTAAATAAGTGTGTGATGGTTGTGATATGGAATTATGATAGTGGGATGTGAATGTATGCATGAAGTGAAGAAAAGAGCTAATTCAGTGATGAAGGAAGACTTGTGAAGTACAGAGATCTGGATTTGTGATCTTGTGTAGCAGAGAGTGTGATTTTGGCATAATGTGAAGGAGGTAACATATTTCATATTATTCTACTGAATAATCTTAAGATCTATTGGAAAATGAGTTCAGAGATCTTTCCTTGAAGTTGTTTGGACAGTGTGTCCTTTTGTCTTCCATAACTCCTAACAGAGTTAGAATCTTTTAATAGGGATTCAAAATCTCCTAATAGGGATTCATATGTACTAAATGTATTTCATAAAACTCCTAACAGGGTCCATCCTCTCACAAGGAACTTTCATATTAGTGCATCATTTTGTGGGCATCATTCCCACCGGGGTTTACTCTCTGATCAAGAGGTTCCCTAGTTAACATATCTTGTGTTATTGTGTCATTATTTATGAATATCTTTGTATGGTTAGTGATTGCATTGATTACATGGTTAAATGTTGTTGAATTTGATAAATGGTTTAATTATCAAATAACTGATTCACCCACACCCCCCCTCCTCCCTCTCAGTTATCTTGGTGGTGTTTACATTCTAACAATTGGTATCAGAGCAGCAGGTCCTCTAAAGAGTGTTAGAAATAGGAAATACTGATAGGGGGGGTGAATAAGTATTTCACAAAATTTTTCTTTTTCCCACTTATGGATATAATAGATTACTTTAGTGCATACAAAGATTATCAAGCTGATTAACAAACATAGCAGTAAATAGAAAGAACTCATAACACATCATATGTTCTCGAGGAAACCCTAGCCAAGGGAAAACCCCGGTGGGGATGCTACCCACAAAGATCACTAATCAAAAGTATCTTGTTAGGGATATTGGACCCTGTTAGGAGTCAATTTACAATGTATAGTAGATCTATCCTAGTTAAAGGACTTTAGGCCTTGTTAGAAGCCTTAACCCTGTTAGGAGTTAGATTACAAAACCTGATCACCAGCTGAACTCACTGCCCAAATAGGTAATACAAAAATTTTTTTGACTGTAATATGGTACTGCTTACAACTTCACATCAATAGCCTTTGCTGCTATCAAAATAAACAACTATCGCAAGTTATCTTTTCTTTCTTTTTACATATCACTTTTGTATTTCATTACATTTCAAGTATGCCTAATATATGAGTTATTAAAGCTAATAAATTTACATGGTCAGCTTCCAAAATATTTATCCAAGAGTAAAAATCTAGGATTTCATCCCTTCATAATTTTTAGTCATTATTTTGACAAGCCAAAATAATCCCTTAACTCTTTCGCTAAAACTATCTCCAAAACTGCTCTGTTTGCAAAACTATCTTCGGTAAACTTTGAATAACTTTGTCCGTACTACTCCAAACTTTATGTGCACTAAGATGGGGTATCCTCATACTCTATAGAAGCTGTAGTTAACTATGAAAACAAAAATATTTCTCCAGTGGACGTCGCCAACTAAATCTTCATCGGGTGCTCTGTCAGGATCACTGTATCCAAACTTAGACAATTTCTTTCTTCAACTTTGCATACTTGCATTCCAGATTCTGTGCTCTTAATAGAGATCATATGTTGCCATAATGACAACATCTATGCATCCACATTAGCCAAATTTCCAACAATCTCCCCCTTTGTCATTGGTGGCAACATATGGGAAAATTGGCTAAGTGTGCAGACAAAACTTCAAAAACACTTATACAAAATTTTGTGGCCAAAAGTTATACAATATGTATACACTATCATACTCCATAGAATAGCTCTCCCTATGAGTATCCTTCCTCAACATATATACAATTTTTTTCTAGTATCTCTCCCCCTTTGATAATAATGACAAAGATAGGGTGAACAAAAATTAAAAAAAAACTTTATACCTTATTATCAGTTATTGCAAAGCCAGTAGGCTTGCAACACAATCACCAAACTCTAACTTCCAAGATTCAAAATATTTCTCCCATATCATCCTGATGGATTCAGCAACATTGAGTAGAGTTGATGCAGGAGCATCCTGGGTGTAAGAGCAATCTTGCATCACCCAAAAATATTTGTTTTTGCTTTTCAATAAGGGCTATCTTGTGCAGAGCTGCTATTTCTAGAAACTTTCTATTTTTAGTAAGTTGGTCATACGATCTCAGAATGTTCTAATTTCACATGTGGAGGTTCATCTCTGTCATATCAGCCTGCCAGTAAAGTTTCATGGCTAGATCAAGTCTGGTTTTGAAGATATTGAAAATTTTCGGTTTTGGAAACAGGGTGCAGAAACTTTGAACTCAGTTTTGAAGGCTTTAGAGGCCCCGGATGAGGTCAAATTTTGTGCTGAATGAAGCTTGCTTAATTCAAGCATTGTAGAGCTCCTCGCACCCTTTCTGAAATGGGGTTACAATAGTCAATCGGGTCAACTGGTGATGACTTATGGTCTTCAGAAGTTGGGTCACCTGAAATGGCAGAAAATGATTTTTCTTCAAAATTTCTGTTCGGGTTTCAAAATTTATTTTGAGCCGACTTTGATGTAATAAATTGAAAAATAAAATAATTCTAAGTTTGGTCGGCCCTATGGGCTAAATTTCTGGAACCTTCCCAGGCGGTGGAAAATTGCCTATATAAGGAAGGCTGTATTATTGTCTTAGGCAGTTCAGAATAGTTTTGGGTAGTAGATCTGGGTAATAGTTCGAGGCTTTGTCCTACAGAATATTGTAAGGGAATGCCCATGTGGCTTTGCATGTTGTAATTTTAAAAATTTGTAATTCCACATTTGTGGAGATAATAAGAAGCCAATTTTCTGTTCTTGCATATTATTGTTGTTGTTTCTCTATGTCTGTTATGTGTTTGTGGTATTAAGGGGAGCACCCTTCATCAAGAGTACTCAATCCGTATGCTGCTGTCTGACAAGCTTGCACGGAATTGAAGCTAAACTTCTGAAATGATGTCTTTGCTGAAAGACACTGCTCAATTTGATCTTCAACAATTGATATCTTGATTGAGACATGCTCTCTCAAGATGTTAACCCTGATCATCTTTCTATTCTTCTCCTCTGCTATCATTCTGATTTCATCTTTCAATTTCCTTATGTTCTTCTCAACAAAACTTATCTTGACATTAGGGCTTGTCAAGGTGTTTGTCTCAGTTGAAATAGCATCTAACTTCTCTTTGATCTTCTTATCCTCTTCAACTGTTAGGATTTTTGATTTAGTACATTGTATGTACAAGTTCTTTCCTATCTCAAAATGTCTCCTCAAATTCTTTATACATAAATCTAAACTACCAATATCATTTTGAATATTTACACTTAAAGTTTGCTGCATTTCTACTTCAAAGTCTTCCTGAACTTTTATCTTAGCAATATCCTTCAAGTTAGAAAATTCAGAGTCAAAAGAATTTATTACTAATTGAGCTTTCTCAAGTGGATTTGATTCAAATACCTTAGTGCTGATCACACTCTCAAGTTTCTTTGTCAAAACTCTAACTTTGCCTTCAAGGTCTTTCACCTTCTTATTCTTTCCTATAATTTTATTCAGAGATGTAATGAACTCAAGATGATCATCATCTTCAACTTCTTTTCCAAGGTCTTCAAACATTGAACCAATATGCCTCTTCTTACTATCAGGTGCACTAATGTCTTCAACTGGTTTAGAAGGTGCACTAGAGGTAGTGGCCTCTGTCAAAATTTGTTTGCCTTTGACTGACTATTCTACTGGAACTGATTCTGATACAATTGGTGCTTCCTCTGCCTCTGTATTCTTCTCTAATTCTATGACCATTTCTTGCTCTCCCAAAGCCAAATTGTCAACAATATTTCCTAGATCATGAAATACTGCATCATCTGATTCTAAAGTCACTTTGGTGCCTTCAATATCCATTGATTCTTTGCCAATATTGATATATGAAGAAGATGGAACTTCTTCAATACCAACTTTCTCTACATGCAGTTCCTCTGATTGCTTCTGCTGAGGGTTTGATTCAACATGCTTTTCTGCAACTATATCTGCAAGAACTTGCATTACTGCTTGCTCTGTCTCTTTCTGTACTTCCTCCTTTTTGCCTCCCATTATAAGGATTGTTCTTCTCTTTGTTCTCAATAAAGTTCCAAGAGACTTCAAGAATCTCTTCAAATGATCTTCATCCTTAACTTCACAAAACTATCTCATTACATGTTCTCTCATCTTCATGTCTTCTTCTTGTGCTCTCTATTTTCTATTCACAAGTCTATTATACAAATCTTCTGGGATCTTACCATGAATAGTGCTAAGTTTCTTATCTACCACAATCATGTGTGTAACCATTGCATTTTCAAAGTTCAATCTGTCAAATGATCCATATAGATCATAGAATTTATTCAACTTAGTGAAGTCTCCATGCTTCAATATATCTTCATTAACTCTTTCAATTCTTGGTTTCCAAGTTTTCTTCTTGACTAAAACTACATCATCATCTTTAATTACTGCTACATTTCTGGGTATAGGTGGTACAACCACTTTCTATCTATTGCCGGGTCCTGTTGCACTCACTTTTACTCTTTTTCTAAATAGGAGAAAAAGATTTATCTCCTTCATCCTTTCCAGGTACTTCAACTTTTACCTTTACTACAATTGGATCAACATGATCTACACTTGATGTCTCAGGTGGAATTACAAGATTTTCACTTTGCCTCATGGATTCTGTAGTCTTCTTAGCTATGTCTAGCTCATGACTTGACATACCAGATTCTTTCAATATTTTCTTCATAGTAGATTCAACTCTCTTACTAGATTGCTTCTTTTCTCTCAAACTTATTGCAGAGTTGAAATTCTCTTCATAGGTTCCAAACCTATTTGCATGACCATCCAACTCACACTTTAACAATCTATTCACATATCCTACTATTTCTGCTTCAGATATTTCATAGCCAAGAGGGTCTATGAATTCCATTATAGGCTCAACTACTTCAATGTAGGTGAAATTAGTGTCAACCATAAAACAAATGTCATCTTTATGCTTTTCAACTAAGGATTGAGGAATCCTTGATTTGTTCTTAACAATATTCTGAAAAGTCTTCAATACAAGCTTCACACTGTCATTAACTTTATCAAAAAGGTGCTTCATGTAAACTGAGTTTATTCTTTCCATTGTGTTCACATTGTCACTCCAATCTACTATGTAAGGAAATCTTCTCAAAATATGGAAAAACATATAGGTTATCAAAGATGAAAACCTAAACTGAGTGTACTTAGCCTTCTTAATCTTTTCTAAGTTCTCAAATAGCTAAATTTTCAAGATTTCACATAGGTCTACTAGTTTCTTCTCAATACACATAAGATAAGCTACATGAATCATTCTTGTAGCCATGTCATCTTACCTTGAACTACCACAGAATTTAGTTGTTAGGATCTTGCAAAGGTACGTAACATCATCTTGCTTAATCTTGCTTATCATAATTCCTCTACCATTATAACTAGATCCAGTGTTATCTAAAACAATCTTTCTCATGTTCTTTTCATTCAGTGGAATCTCTCCAACTTTAGATAATCCAGTAACTTCATGAATTAGGTCGGCAGTTATATCAATAACTCTATCCTCCATCCAGAATTTCCCATTGTGGATTCTACTTAAAATGATCTTGGTACATTCCTCATCATTGAATTCATACTTCATGGAATATTTGATGATTTCATTGTTCTCTAGGTGCCCATAAGCTGGTTTAACTGACATGTCTTGATTTTACAATTTCCTGTAATCATCACTAAAATCTGCATCTCCCAAAGTTTCAAACTTACAACCTAAATATCCCTTAACATTCTCAATGTGCAATACTCCGTCTGGTACGATGATAATGCTAAAATGTCATCAATTTCAGTTGGTTCTATTGGTTCTTGCTTAATCTTTGGTCTATTCTTATCCTTAACATTATGAACCATAGAAATATCCATCTTATCAACTGATTAACGATCAAGAAATACCTCAACTTGGCAAATCTAGGGTTTCGGTATGATCATCGCTGCAAACTACTTCCAAACTTCTTCAAATCATCCTCAACTCTCTTTTCTTCTTTCAAATCTCTTTTCAATCACATTTTAATTGTAATAACTTTGATTTCAACCTTATAACACTTCACATTAACTCGATCTGACATTGCATTCATTCATTTTGCCGCTAAAACCTCAAAAAGCTGATTCTGCAAACCTGCAATCATAAAACTTTCTACGACCTCACAAAACACAATATTTTCTTTTGCGCACTTAAGCATAGCATTAGTACAACATAATAAACCTACATCTAACTATGCAAAACTTAACTCATTCAAATTCCTAATCTACACTAATCCTAAGTCCTAAACTATAGAAACTTACATAATTTAGGTACATAAAGAAGGGTCAGGTAAAGATTCATCCTTACCATCAGTTACATTACCTTCCTGACTACTTTCAGTGTTGACTATACCTCCTTGATCTGTGCCTTTGTCAAATTCTACTTCATCTTTATTGCTACAACAACCTTTCTCTTTGTTTCCTGCATTTTCATTCCTTCTTGCATTATTCCTAGGGTTAGGGTTATGATGATAACTTCCATTGTTCATTCTACAAAATCTTGCTGAGTGTCCAAACTTGTTGCATATCTGATAGATGATTCCATTGTTTCCAAATCTCTGTCCTTGCTAGTTAATCTGTGACCTGCAATTTCTAGTAATGTGTCCTACTTTGTTGCATCTAAAACATACTACCACTTTTCTTTGATTCATTTCTTCAATAGATTTCTTATCTGCATTGTTAGTATTCTCAATCATTCTATCATAATAATTCAAAATTACTTTAGGTCTTCTACATTCGTTAGCTCTATGTCCAAAACTATGACAATTATAACAATGTCCATTAAAAGATTTAAATTTCTTACTTGTGCAATCTCTCTTCATGTGCCCAATAGTATTACAAGAAAAACATCTACCTTTGAATTCTCTTTGCATACCTTTAAATGATTCTTCCTATTTTAATTCTTCTTGCTTTTATTCTTCTTTCTCTCTAGGTGGTTCCTCCAATGTGTTCTCATCTAGCTTTATTTCCTCCACACTTTTAGACATCTTCAGATCTGGCTTCTTACTTTCATGATTTGTTCTAAACATACTATATCCAAATCCAATCCTATCAAAGAATGGTTCTCCAAAAGAAATTTTTTTTTCAATCTTATCACCTTTTGAATATAGCCTTTCAAGTTGTTGTTTGGATTGAGTTAGTTCACCTTTCACAATTTTATTATACTTCTCAAGTTCCACATACTGCATTTTTACTTTTTTAGATTCGGATGTTTCCTTTTCAAGTCTTGACCTCAGATCTTCATTCTCAATTTTCAATTTTCAATTATCAGATCTCAAATTTCCATCTTTCATACTAACCTTCAGATTTACTATCTTCAACTCATGCTTAAGGATCTCATTTTCTTTTTCTAATTCATCACAAGCTTCAACAAGCATATCAGATTTCTTTTCAGATTTCAGATCTTCAATCTTACCTTTCAATTTGTCAATAGCACTCTTTGCATCTTCATATTTTCTTCTTAAGGATTTTCTTTCATCAGTAAGCATATCAATCTGTTCAAGAGCTTCTTCAAGATTCTTCTGAAGTTGATCCATATCCATAGAGATCTTACTCAAGCTGCTAAGCTTTCCTTGAATGTTCCTTCTCCTAGTAACTGTGCTCTGATACCAATTGTTAGAAATAGGAAATACTCAGAGGGGGGGGTGAATCAGTATTTCACAAACTTTTTCTTTTTCCCACTTATGGATATAATAGATTACTTTAGTGCATACAAAGATTATCAAGATGATTAACAAACATAGCAGTAAATAGAAAGAACTCATAACACATCATATGTTCTCGAGGAAACCTTGGCCAAGGGAAAACCCTGGTGGGGATGGTACCCACAAAGATCACTAATCAAAAGTATCTTGTTAGGGATATTGGACCCTGTTAGGAGTTAATGTACAATGTATAGTAGATCTATCCTGGTTAAAGGACTTTAGGCCTTGTTAGAAGCCTTAACCCTATTAGGAGTTAGATTACAAAACCTGATCACCAGCTGAGCTCACTACCCAAACAGGTAATACAAAAATGTTTCTGACTGTAATATGGTACTGCTTACAACTTCACATCAATAGGCTTTGCTGCTATCACAATAAACAACTATCGCAAGTTATCTTTTCTTTCTTTTTACATATCACTTTTGTATTTCATTACATTTCAAGTATGCCTAATATATGAGTTATTAAAGCTAATAACTTTACATGGCCAGCTTCCAAAATCTTTATCCAAGAGTAAAAATCTAGGATTTCATCCCTTCATAATGTTTAGTCATTATTTTGACAAGCAAAAATAATCCCTTAACTCTTTCGCTAAAACTATCTCCAAAACTGCTCTGTCTGCAAAACTATCTTTGGTAAACTTTGAATAACTTTGTCTGTACTACTCCAAACTTTATGCACACTGAGATGGGGTATCCTCATACTCTATAGAAGCTTTAGTTAATTGTGGAAACAAAAATATTGGTCCAGTGGACATCACCAACTAAATCTTCATCGGGTGCTCTGTTAGGATCACTGTATCCAAACTTAGACAATTTCTTTCTTCAACTTTGCATACTTGCATTCTAGATTCTGTGCTCTTAATAGAGATCATATGTTGCCATAATGACAACATATATGCATCCACATTAGCCAAATTTCCAACAAAGAAAATTTTAACAACTTAAGGAGATCCATGGTGAATTTCAGGAAAGAAAGCCCTAAGTTTGATGGAGTAAATTTTGACAGCTGGAAGGAAAAGATGAAGACACATCTATTGTGTTTAGGACTAGACTATTGGTTGATTACAAAGAATAATAAGACTATCATTAAAGAAGATGATCTTGAAACAATTTCTAAAGATGAGGTAGATCTATTCATGTGTAACATACATGCAAGAGAAGCACTTTTATCAGCACTTCCAGAGAATGAATACAGTCAGGTAAAATATTTTAAGAAATCTAATGAAATTTGGAAAGCTTTACATTCTACTTTTGAAGGTGATGAACATGCAAAGAAATCTAGGTTACATAATAGGATTTGTGCATTTGAAGACATAAGAATGATGGAAGATGAATATGTTAGAATCTATATTGGTAGGATGTCAGAAATTGTTGCAGGAATAAAGTCTTGTGGAGGTGAAAAAACAAAGAATCAAGTGATATGGAAAATTCTAAGAACATTGACACTAGTATTCAGGCAGACAACATAGATGATTGAACAAGTTAAACCTTGTACTAAAAACTTTACAAGAGAGACTCTTCTTGGAAGATTGGAAGCCTCAGAGATGAATATGAGATTATCAGGAGAGTTACCTAGAATGGAGACAACATTCAGTGCTCTTAGCATTAGACCTACTTTGTCAAGAAGTACAAGTGTGAATGAAGATTATGCCAGTAGTAGTAGATCCAAATTTGAAGAAGATAAGAAGATTGAAGAAGGTATTGCTTTTCTTGTGAAAAGAGAACTAGATGGTAAGAAAATTTTTAAATGTTGGACTTGTCAAGAATATGGTCATTTTGCATCTAAGTGTCCTAAGAGAGTTAAGAAGTATAGAAACAATTTCAAGCCTAGAAGACCTAAAGAATGTTATTATGTAAATGATGAAGAAATTGAAGCAGGATTTGAAAGACATTTGAGTGATAGTGATAATGATAACCTTGATGACACAGGATTTGTAGCAATTAAGGAAGAAAATTCTGAATCTGATATTAAAGAAGAAAAAGCCTTAGTTTCCCAAGTTGAAAAAAAAGTTGATTAGATTATAGATAGTGGTTGTTCACATCATATGATTGGTGATAAAGAAAAGTTCATAAAGTTTATCAATCATGATGGAGGATTTGTTAGAGTTGGTAACAATGCACCTTGTTTGATTAAAGGTATAGGATCTATTACTCTTGATGGAAAGACTAACACTGATGATGTTTACTTTGTTGATGGGTTGAAACATAATCTTTTGAGTGTTGGAAAATTAGTTGATAAGGGATATCAAGTTTGGTTTGCTGAGAAAACTTGTATGATTAAGGATAAAGATGGAAATTTGATTGGAACACGATCTACAACTAGAGGTAATGTATTTTAGTTGAACCCTACTGAGATGACATGTTTGATGACTAAGATTGATGAGAGTTGGTTATGGCATAGAAGGTTTTGTCATATAAACTTTGATTATAATATTGTCAAAGTGAGTTCTACACTTGCAATAAGAGATTTACCTAAGATTATGAAGCCTACTAACATGATTTGCAAGGAATGTGTGATGGCTAAGCAGAAAAGGTGTTCATTTCCTAGCAAGAAGTTCACATCTACAAAGAACTTTGAGATTGTTCATACAGACTTGAGCGGTTCTACTAGGACTAGAGGATTCTATGGAGAAAGGTATTTTATGATTCTTGTTGATGATTTTACAAGAATGATGTGGATTGCATTTTTGAAAGAAAAATCTGAAGCATTTGATAAGTTTAAGGTGACTAAAAATAAAGTTGAGAATGAAACTGGAATGAAGATTAAATGTTTGAGATCTGATAGAGGTGGTGAATTTACTTCTAGAGAGTTTAACACTTTTTTTGAAGTGAATGGTATTAAGAGATAGTTTTCAGCCCCTAGAACACCTGAACAAAATGGTATTGCAGAAAGGAGAAACAAGTCAGTGACTGAAGCAGCAAGAGCTATGTTATTTGAGAGTGATTTGGAAAAGACATTTTGGAGAGAAGCAGTGAATACAATAGTATACAATGAACAGAGTACAAATCAGAGTAGACACAGACAAGACACCTTATGAATTATGGTGTGGACATGCACCCTCAGTTAAGTATTTTAGAATTTTTGGAAGCAAATGTTATATTAAGAGAGATGATGATATAGGAAAGTTTGATCCTAGAAGCAATGAAGGAATTTTTCTTGGATATTCTTTGAAAAGAAAAGCTTATAGATGTTACAAGAAGAGAACTAAGACTATTATTGAAAGCGCAAATGTAAAAGTTGATGAGAAGTTTAAAATTTAGGAAAGAATGCTTGATTATGAATCTGATGAAGGAACTAACCCTCAGCCTAATATTGAAGCTACTCAACAATTTTTTGAGACCAATAGTGAATTGTCGAATGAAAGTCATGCTGAAGAAAACAAAGAAGAATCTAGAGAAGAATCTACAATTGAAGCAAGATCTTTGACTATGACACCGAACAGGTATCTATCTAGACATCATCCTGTTGATCAAGTGATTGGAAGTTTGGACAGAGGAGTTATGACTAGAAATAAGGTACATTTATGTTTGATTTCTCAAATTGAACCTCAATCTACTAATGAAGCATGTGAAGATGATCATTGGGTTAAAGCTATGAAAGAAGAACTGGATGAGATTGAAAAGAACAAGACATGGGAATTGGTCCCTAGACCTAAAGATAAAAATATGATTGGAATTAAATGGGTATTTGAAAACAAGATGAGTGAACAAGGAGAATTAATTAGAAAAAAAGAAAGATTGGTATGTAAGGGATACTCACAGCAAGAAGGAATTGACTATGAAGAGATATTTTCCCTTGTGGCAAGACTTGAAGCAGTAAGAATGTTTTTGGCTTATGGAGCTTTTAAGAAATTCAAAGTGTATCAGATGGATGTGAAGTCTGCATTTTTGAATGGTGAATTGGAAGAAGAAGTCTACATTGAGCATCCTGAAGGTTTTCCTTTGACTCAAGAAGGAGATATGGTATGTAAACTAAAGAAAGCATTATATGGACTAAAGCAAGCACCTAGAACATGGTATGCTAGATTGGATAAGTATTTGTTGAAATTGGGATTTACTAAAGGAATAGTTGATAGTAATTTGTATACAAATGAAATTGAGAATGGATTGTTAGTTATAGTTATTTTTGTTGATGACATTATTTTTGGAGGAGAACATGAAGCTAGTGATAAATTTGTTGATGAAATAAAGAAAGAATTTGAAATGAGTATGATTGGAGAAATGAAATACTTTTTGGGATTATAGATAACACAAAATAAAGATGGTATCTTTGTAAGTCAGACAAAGTACTTGAATGATTTGTTGAAAAGATTTGGTATGGAGAATTGTAAATCAGTTGGAACACCTATGGTTACAGGACATAAACTATCTAGTAAAGATCAGACACCAGCAATTGAGAAAAATAAATATAGATCTATGATTGGAGGATTGTAGTACTTAACACATACAAGACCTGATATAGCACATTTAGTTGGGATTGTGGCTAAATTTCAAGCTGAACCTAAAGAATCACATTATGCAGCAATGAAGAGGATATTGAGATATCTTAGAGGCACAGTGGACTATGGATTGTGGTATGAAAATTCTGATGATTTTACCCTATGTGCATATACTGATGCTGATTGGGGAGGCAGTATTGATGATAAGAAATGCACTAGTGGTAGAGCCTTTTGTCTTGGAGGAAGATTAGTTTCTTGGTTTAGCAAAAAGAACAATTGTATCTCACAGAGTACAATAGAAGCAAAATATATAACAGTAGCAAACAATTGTAATTAGATAATTTGGATGAAGTAGATGTTGATGGACATTGGAATCAAGTTTGATGAACCTATTGTGATACATTGTGACAATACAAGTACAGTTAGTATGTCAAGAAATCTAGTTTTACATTCTCAAACAAAGCATATAGAAATCAAGTATCATGTTGTAAGAGAGAAAGTTTCAGATAAAGAATTCAGATTGGAGTACATTAGCACAAAGGAACAGATAGAAGACATATTCACTAAGCCCTTGCCAAAGGATACATTTGAGTATCTAAGATGTATGCTTGGGGTTATGCCCCAACCTACTTTTGAGTAATGATGTAGTTCATTACATCCATCCAGTGGTATATGAGCCCTATCTTTTTTTGGATTGGATGTTGGTACTTCCTCTATGGGGAAGTATGTGTATCTGAGCTGAGTCATTGAGGACTCTAGTGAAACTTTTTTTAACAGTGTCTTTTGACATTGAGCTATTGTTTGAGATAGTGATGGAATTTCTATCATTGATGTCAATGGGGGAGAGAATCATGAAAAACATTGAGGAACTACATTTGTTGGACAGACTGAATAGGAAAATGAAGCAAGATTTGATTGATGAAGAGCAGCAGTGATTAAATTTTTGGAACATTGGATTTTTTTCATCTATGTTGCCATCAATGCCAATGGGGGAGATTTTTAGAAATGAATTTTGAAGCTTTAGCAGTCATTTTTTAGCAATGGTTGTTGCATTCATGGCTATAATTGTCATTGATGTCAACACAGTGTTATTCTGGAGATTAGCAGAGAAGCAGGCACAGTTTTGTTTTGTGCACGTGTTATATTGTAGATTGAGTTATGAAACATTGATGTTATGTTATTTGGTGTGTTATTAGCCTATGGTTAAGAGCACAAAAAGAAATTCATTTATTCATGAAAGTTATAAGCATTTTGGTGGAAGTAGTATTCTGGCAGTGTTCCTGAGTAGTGGTTTTTGGTAATCGGAGGATATCCCCTAATTAGGATAGAATCTGATTCTATGTAGTTAAAGAGAAGTTTGAGACTTATTAGTGGTGACTTGGTTCATAGCAAAAAATTTGAGGTCACATGAGTGGAAAGTTACAATACCTGGAAGCTGACAGTTTTATGTAATTTTGGTGTAGCGTGTTGAAATTATTATTTTGTATTTGCATGCCGACTCATTTGTAATTATTTGAGTGTGGCATAAAGGAAGGAATGTTTTCCTTGTTGTAAAGAAGTGTTTGATGGTTGTGATATGGAATTATGATATTCAGATGTGAATGTATGCATGAAGTGAAGAAAAGAGATAATTTAGTGATGAAGGAAGACTTGTGAAGTACAAAGATCTGGATTTGTGATGTTGTGTAGCAGAGAGTGTGGTTTTGGTACAATGTGAAGGAGGTAACATATTTCATATTATTCTATTGACTAATCCTAAGATCTGTTGGATAGTGAGTTCATAGATCTTTCCTTGAAGCTGTTTGGGCAGTGGGTCCTTCTGTCTTCCATAACTCCTAACAGAGTTAGAATCTTTTAACAGGGATTCAAAATCTCCTAACAGGGATTCATATGTACTAAATGTATTTCATAAGACTCCTAACGGGGTCCATCCTCTCACAAGGAACTTTCATATTAGTGCATCATTTTGTGGGCATCATTCCCACCGGGGTTTACTCTCTGATCAAGAGGTTCCCTAGTTAACATATCTGGTGTTATTGTGTCATTGTGTATGAATATCTTTGTATGGTTAGTAATTTCATTGATTACATGGTTAGATGTTGTTGAAGTTGATAAATGGTTTAATTATTAGATAACTGATTCACCCCCCCCCTCCCTCTCATTTATCTTGGTGGTCTTTACTTTCTAACAAAGGATGTATGTCATTTCTAGATGATATATTAGTGACCTCGAAAACTAAAGTTATCCCAAAATCAAAAGTTTTCTTCATGTCATCCAACTTTTTAATGCAAAATTTGTGGCCATGATATTACATATCTTTGTGGTGCTTGACTTATAATTTTTCAAGCGTGTGAAAATTATTTGCATTGTGAGTCGATATGAAACATATGAGTCATGATCATTAATAAATTTGTACATACCTCTCTACCTCTTAAACTATATGCTAGATCAATTACCATTACCATAACATTGGAATCTCCATTACTATGAGCTTTTATAACCAAGGAAGCAACACCTTCCCATGTTAGTGAGCAACTATTTTCTTGACATTGTTCAATCCATACCATCATCTAATCAAGATTTTTCACAATATACAAATGTATTGCATCCCACTCTCGACCAACTGTATAAAAAAAATACACCAATTATAAATAACTTATATTGAAGATTTTGAAGAATTGATTAACTATAATAACATCTTATATTTACCTCTCGCTTTCCTCAATCTACCTTTTCCCATCAAGTACTCCACTTCAAATTTGTTAATGGAGTTGGGATCCCAAATATGATCTACATGGATCATTGCTGCAAACTTAAGAAGATATTCACTAATGTACACCATTGTCTGGTATACCATATATCCCTCCACCATAGAACCCTCAGGATGTGCTCTTTGTTGAACCAAGCCTTTCAAAAATTTCAAGTGCCTCTCAACCATCCACATTGACCTAGTTGGTACAGGTCCACACAATTCAATCTCCTCAACTTGATGTATGAGTTAGTGTTCTTGTGCATTGAAAAAAGTTGGAGGTAGACACTTTTGCATTTCACACATAAGATGAGGAATTTTTCTCTTCCAATATTTTATATCTTCTTTATTGATTTTTTTTTATGAAAACCACCTCATTTATTTTCCAAGATCATATATAACTGGTTTGACACTATTGGTGAAGTGGTGTGGGAGAGATAGAGGTAGAACATACTACAATATTTGTAAAATGATCTTATCAATATTTTATAAAATAATGCAATGAAAACTACATGCAATATCCAAATATATAGTGAATACAAAATAACATGAATTACCTTAATAAATATATGCCAATCGTGTGTTTTCAGCCTTGGCCCAAATTCACTTTTCTTTGATATGAGATCATTTATAATCGCAGCAAACCTGTGGGAAATCAATTTTTTTTATGACTTCTTCTATAGCATTACTTTGCTGCTCTGACAATAACCAAATAAGGGAACTTGTATCAATCTAGTCTCCATTGTTATTTGATCAAATGACATTTTTCATTTCATGGTTGGATTCTTCAATATCACTACAAATTTTGACAATTTTGTCTTTTTCATGCCTTCCATCCAAGATTTTCCATAATGTCTCTATTGCATTCTTTCCAATATGCATAGGATAAAAAAAATGCACGATTGGGAGTTGCTCGTAGTATGAAAACCTACTAAATTGCATAGGATAACTTTTTAGTCCTTTTGGAAGTTGGTCATTAATGCCTTAATGACCTTTACGAGCATCAATTACATCATCAGTAAAAAAAACACAATATCAAAATATAAATTTCAAACAAAAACCATCAGATGGAATGAAATTACCTCGACGATTTATTTAATCGTATTCCAACTTCTATAGGCATGGAGTCATTCTCCGTGGCTTTGATATAGTCTCTTTTTTCACATTGAAAAAATGTTTTTCATTAATTTGGTACTTATGGTTTATGTGGAGAAAGTGTCTATTCTCATCGAACACCTACTTTCCTAAAAAATTTAAATGATGAGATTTCATCTTTGGACCACAAACTGGACATGCAAATTTTCCCTTTGTCTGAAGACCTACAACATCATGTATAATTGGATTAAATATGTTAAATTTGTTTTAGCACTATAACTTACCAAAAAAGAGGTGTTAAGAAGATAACATACCACAAAAATGTGTTAGCCCAGGGGTATCATGTATTGTCCATACAACGATTGCATGAAATTGAAATTGTATTTGTCCTATTGGTCTAGAGATATCATACATAGTGATCCCATTCCATAACATCATGAACTCATTGATAAGGGACTCAATATATACATTGATATCTTTATCTTGGTACTTACCTAGTTGAATGAACAAAAATATTACATAATTATTATGACCATTTTGATGGATTATTTATAATAAATTAATTTAGATGACTATTAAATGAAAAAATACCTGGAACAATTAGTGCCAACATTATGTGTTCCCTCTTTATGGACATCAAAGGAGGAATGTTATTATTGATAACAAAAATAGGCCACACCGAGTAAGTAGATCTCATCTCTCCAAATAGATTGACACTGTCCACTGCCAATGAAAGCTTGAGATTACGAGGTTCTTTTTTAAAGTGTGTCCATTTTTCCTCTATTTTCTTAAATGTCAAACCATTTGCAGGAATTCACATAATGTCATATTGACTTCTATTGCATGCATGGTAATCCATAAATTGTGCTAAGCTATTGCACCTGAATAATCATTGCAGACGTGGAATAATGGGAATAAATTGAAGAACATTGCGAGGCACCTTTTTTGTTATTTGATTTGATTGATATCTACTAATATGACAAATAGGGTATTCTGTTACAAATTTATATTGTTTATGATATATAATATGATCATTTGGACATGCATGTATTGTTTGATACTCCATTCCAATATCTTTCATAATGGTAGATAATTCTCGGTATGAGTGAGGTAGAATGTTTGATGGTGGTAACAAGAACTCACCTATCAACCTACGACCAAATATATAATTTGTTAATTTAAAGAATATTAATTGCTACATGATTCACCTAATGTTAATTGTAAGGTAATTACAACTAAGATAATGAAAAAAGATGACATACCTTAACATACATGTCATTGCTACATTGGATAAACCATTCATAACCTTCAAGTTCACCAACAACAATACAATGATAAGAAGATTTGTTTGGGAACCTTCATATACGGGCTTCTGTGCCTTCTCAAGTATAGGTACTGTACACACTAAATAGTACACTTCTCTAAGCCATTACTTCCAAGAGAATCTATGGATTGGAACCCTTGAGAAAGTGACCTAGAGCTCCCTAGGCATGGAGTCACAAGGATGTTGAGAATGCTCTTAACTAGAGATATTAAGCCTATAACCTTGCTAGTAAACCATGCAATGGGAGATTCAATGAGACAAGGGAAAGAATGCCAATATCTTCAAGAATCAAAATGGAAATGCAATGCAATGCTTAGAAATGAAAATGCAAGCTAAGCTATGAAAGGAAAGATAGAAGTATTACAAATCCTTGCTAATTAAGCTATGTGAGCTAATCTAGAGCATGAAAGGAAACTAGATTAATAATGAAATGAAAGAAACTAAACTATGATGCAAGAAATGAAAGCTAGATGCAAGAAATGAAAGCTAGATGTAAGAAGGTTTTCAAAAGCTCCAAAGTCTCCAAGAAATCCTAGAGCATAAGATTAGCATAAAAAATTGGGGATCCTAGAATGAGAAGAGAGCTCCTCTTTTATAAGAATTGAAAAGGAATGGACCATGGAGATTAAGAGGAAAAATATTTAATCAAGGGTGGAGCTTGAAAAAGGAGCAATCCATATGCACAAGTTTCCTCCAATGAGAAATAAGTATTGACTTTTGTGCACCATGTGAGATAAAAAGGATTTTTCTTATTTTTATAAAATAAGAATAATGTTTTATTTGTGCAACTTAGGATAAGAGGAAAAGTGGGGGCTTTTTATTTATTAAAAGGGGAGGGAATTCCTATTAAATAAATAAAGACTTTAGGATAAAATGGTTAGTCCATAGAAAATAATCGAATAAATGACAGAACTAGGATTTGATCAAGAATAAGCAATTGATAATTTTAGCAAATAATGCTAGCAAGAGGCTAATAGTCCGGATGACCATTTTTGGGTGATTACATTTGCCCCTCTTTGACTAATGTGTGATCAATCTAGGAACACATTATGTCGAAGAATAGATCAGCCTAGAAGGAAATAGATAGAGATCTAACTCCAAAGAATGAAGTGAGAGAGAGAGAGAGAGAGAGAGAGAGAGAGAGAGAGAGAGAGAGAGAGAGAGAGAGAGAGAGAATCCTACATGGTCAGCCTGGTAGCAACAATATTGAACACTTAGGAAAGAGATGAACAATATCAGAACTCGAGATGAAAACTAACATGTCAAGTGCAAAGATAGATCGATTAGAGAAAATGGAATGGTCAACCATATGCTCTGGAGAATAGCCAATAGGATATGATGTGTCTTCCCCCTTAGGATCAAAAGAAAAATTAGGGAGAGGGAATGCAGAAGCCAGAGCAACATGATGCGAAGTCAAGAGTTTAAGAGCAAGAGAAAAGTGACTCTTGTCTTAGTCTTAGCTTATCAGGGAGAGGGAATGTAGAAGCAAGAGCAACTAGTTTGGGGTGGTGTTGAAAAACACCATTGGAATCAAGTGGCCCAAGAATCCTAGATGCACAAAGAGACCCAAGATAAGCTTAGAAAAACATATGCCCCCTAGAATAAGACAAGAGTCAATTTGAGGCTAGAAGATGCAAAGAGAAAAGTTAAGCAAAGGAGCACCATGCAGGACTCGTAGGCATAGGTGCAAGGGTCTCAAGCAGTGTCTGTTTCTAGGTTTTCACCACTTGATAGATTTTTTCAGGACTTTTTTTCAATTTTTTTGTATTTTTCCTACCAAGGCACTTTTTCCATTTTTTTGAATTTTTTGCATTTTTAATTTTTTTTGGTGAGACATCAAAGTGCCTATTACTAGGTTTTCAATAGGATGCTCATTTTTTCAGCACTTTTTATGCTTTTTAGGATTTTTTTAGCATCATATATGAATTTTTTTGAATTTTTCCAAGATCAATAAAAATATGTACAAAGAGCTCAAGAACCTTAGATGTAGAACTTTTTTAGATGTAGAAAATTAATAGGCTCGGTAAGCTCTTCTCCCTCAGGTGTAGATAGTTGATAGGCTTCAAACCCATATGCTACTGTGATAATATAAGGTCCTAACCAATTTGGCTCAAACTTGCCTTTCTACTCCCTATTCTGGTGATTTTTGGGATTTTCTTTGAGAACTAGCTCTTCTTTGAGAACTAGCTCACCCACTTGGAACTCTCTAGGATGAAATTTCTTATTTTAAGTAGTAGACATTATGTTTTGATAAGTGCGCATGTGATCAAAAGTGGCCTTGCAACATTCCTCCAAAGTAGTGAGCTCATGCACTCTCATGGCCCTCTAGTCTTCATCAGTAATAAAAATATGGAGAGAGACTCTCAGTGAAGGTATTTCAACCTCTAATGGTAAGACAGCCTCAGAACCACAGACCAAGGAAAAAGGTGTGGCACCTGTAGGAGTGTGGATAGAAGTTATGTAAGGCCATAGTGCAGGATTGATCTCCAAATGCCAATCCTTGCCTAATTTGTGCACTATTCTATGGATAATTTTCAGTAATGTTTTTTTTGAGGCCTCAACTTGGTCATTCCCCTGAGGGTAGTAAATAGAAGACCAATGTTGTTTGATTTTGAACTTTTTGCACTAGTGCTTCATGTCTTTGTTTTTAAACTAGCTGCCATTATCTGTGACTATGAAAGAAGGAATACCATAGCGGAAAATGATGTGATTCAAAATAAATAGGGCAACATGTTTTCCTATAGCTATAAATAGTGGGACAGCTTCAACCCATTTATTGAAATATTTAGTAGCTTTAATGATGAACTTATGCCCACTCAAAGAACTAGGATAAATTTTGCCTACCAAGTCAAAGGCCCATTGCTAAAGTAGCCAGTAAGTAATAGAGGGAATGACCTCACATCCAAGAGCATGAATGATATTCCCATGTAGTTCACATTTCTTGCATGACTTGGCATATTGAATAACATTAGTTTGCATAGTAGGCCAATATTAACCAGCCCTAAGCAATTTTTGAGCTAGCGTAAGACCATTAGAGTGTGACCCACATATGCCATCATGGACTTCATCTAGTGCTTTGTATAACTCCTCTATTTCTAGACACCTAAGGAGAGTTCCATCTAGACCGTTTCTATACAAGTAACCAGAGATGAGGGTAAAGTGTGAGGCATTGCGGATGAGTTGGCGCTTCTCATTACGCATTAGGTTTTCAGGGGTAACTTGATCTTAGAGATAGGAAAAGATGGTGGCATAGCGGGAGGGGTCATGACTAACCATAGTGTAAATGACATGGTCATCAGGGGAATCATAGGCAGGGTAGCACAATTCTTCCACCAGGAACTCAAATCATGATTTGTGCTCTTCCAGTTGCAGAATGGATGCCAAAGTAGCCATGGCATCAACAACCTTGTTCTTAGCTCTAGGAATTTTTTGAAATGTAATAGATGTGAAATAATTCCTAAGTGAGTTTATCATCCTCTTGTAGGGAATCAACTTGTCATCCTTTGTTTAGTAATCATCATTTACTTGGTTTATGACAAGCTGAGAATCTCCATAAATATGCAACTCAGTGATCCTCCATTCAAGGGCAATCTTAACACCATTTAGAAGTGCTTCATATTTAGATATGTTATTGGTGCATGGAAAGAGAAGCTTATAGGATTTAGGAATGGTGTATATGTGAGGGGTAATGAACAAGATTCCAGCACCAGCCCCATTCTATGTATAAGAACCATCAAAGAACATTTTCCATGTGCACCCTGTGATATGCATGACTGAAGCATTTGGTAAGCCTGTTTGAAGAGGAGCATTATCAGTTATGGGGAACTTAGCCAATTGATCTACAATTTATTTCCCTTTAATAGCTTTCCTTTCAACATACTGAATGTTAAATTCTAAGAGAATCAACATCCATTTATCAAGTCATCCAATAAGCACAGCTTTACTCAGAAGATACTTTAAAGTATCAATTTTTGCAACCTACTATGTAGTATGTGCAAGCATGTAATATTTGATTTTTGGAGATGCAAAAACCACTTCTAAACAAGCCTTTTCAATCCTAGTGTAGTTGAATTCATAAGCAACCAGAGTGCGACTGATATAGTAAATAGCTCTCTCTTTGCCCATATCATCATGTTGTGCAAGGATATCTCCTACGGACTTTTTTGTAGTAGAAATGTACAGTATCAAAGGTTTCCCTTGGATAGGTGGCATAAGAATTGGAGGTTAGGCTAGGTAATCCTTGATCTAGTCTAGGTTCTTTTGACACTCCTCATTCCATATACAAGTAGCTCCTTTATGCAAATTCATATTGAAGGGTTGAGCACTATCAGCTAACTAAGAAATGAACTGCTGAATAGATTGGAGATGGCCTTCGAAACCCCTTAATTGTTTGATGTTGTGAGGAGGTGGCATCTCCATGATAGTTTGTACCTTTTCTAGGTCTACATCTATCCCTTTTTCTGATATGATGTACCCTAGTAGTTTCCTAGAAGTACACCAAAAGAACATTTTTGGCAATTTAATCTGAGTTGGAATCATTCCATGTCATCCAATATCAAACTCAAATTAGATAGATGTGTGCCCCTTTGTTGAGATTTAGAAAGTGTGTCATCAACGTAGTCTTCCATATTCTTATCCATCATATCATGGAATGTAGTGGTCATAGCCCTTTGAGAGGTTGTACCAACATTCTTAAGACCAAAGGGCATGACATTCCAACAAAAGGTACCCCATGCATAGGTGAATGTTGTCTTCTCTTGGTCTTCAGAGGCAATTATGATCTGATTATTTTTGTAGAAGCCATCGATAAGGGAGTACATTTTGTATCCTGTCATCATATCCATTATTATGTCAATGTTTGGAAGTGGAAAATCATCCTTAGGGCATGCTTTATTTAAGTCCCTGAAATCAGTGCATACGCAGATGGACTTGTCATGTTTGGAAACAAGGACAATGTTAGAAATCCACTTAGCGTAGTCGATAGCTCTGATGAAGCTAGCTTTTAGAAGCTTCTCAAGTTTAGCTTTAACCAATAATGCCACATGGGGATGCATCTTTCTGAGCTTTTTCTTGATAGGTTTTACCCTTGGAGCAATGGAAAGGTGGTGCATGATAGCCTCAGTGTCTAAACTAGGCATTTCAAAATATGTCCATGCAAAGTTGATCTTTTTCTCTTGGAAGAATGTAGCAAATTATTCTTTCTCCTCTGCTGAAAGGGACTAAGCCACATGTATGAATTTAGGAGAGTCATTTGTCCCTAAGTTTATGGGTTGTGTAGGCTCTATTAGAATTGAAGAACTATCTTGAAAATAGCTAGGCAAACTACCAAGTACCTCATCCTTGGGTGCCTCAGAGAGGTTTTCACCCTTAGATACATCTTTATTTTTACTATTTTTAGGTTTGGATACCGCCACGATGTGGTTTTCATCATCTGACCATTTCTTTTTTCTTTTGATTCTATGATTGAGGTATTTTATATCTAATTCATTCATGTTTGTTGCTAGTTCATTGGTGGAAGAAGTAACAGCTTCAATGGCATTGAGGTAGCAGGTGATCTCATAGTCATTTTGGAAAGAAGGCAATGTGGGTCATTGATCTTGGGCAGACCAATCTATGAGATCTGATTATATGAGGGAAATAAAAGTGATAGGTTCAAGAGCATTTATGTGGTATGTGTCATCTCTAGTGATGAGAGAGGTTGAGACTATAGAGTAGGCTCCAAAAGTGTGAAGATCTAGATTTGACATAGAAGGACCAGCATGGTCCACTAAAGCAATATGTGGATTGGACTCGTCAGACCCTACATGAGACTCATCAACTACATCGGGTTGGCTATTATAAGTATGAACCACATCAACCTCCATATCCATCATGGAAGATCCTTCTAAGGGAGTATCCCATTCATACTCATTTGAATCCATCGTGGAACTTCTACTGGGATGTTTGCACCAAGAAGGCTTAGGATGCTAAGAAGTAGAGGCACCCAAGTCATTACATGTGAGATCTCCTCTATCGACCAATTGAAAGATATTTCTATGTTTTCTACTTCTAGGTGTAGAGGCTTCAGCTGTGTCCTCATTAGGGATGCGCTCTTCTCCCCAAAGGAGTGAAGTAGAAGGGAGATTGTCTCCCATTTGAGCCTTAGTGTGTAGTGGTGACTCATCTCTATCTATGTCTGAAGCACTGATCACAAGAGCATTTTTGGAATAGTTAGGGAGGTCATCATTGGCACCGTATCCTAGACCTATGGTATCTTTAGAGGGTCAGCCATTGGTATGACTCAAAGGCTCAACTAGGGTGTGTCCATTATCATTTATAGCTCTGTGACTTTGATAGCCAATTTTCTACAAAAAATTATAGCCTTTACCATAGCACTTAGGGGAGATAGGAGTAGAAATTGTCGTACTTCTCTCTTCATCTCTATAGATCCACTCCCTAACATCTTGTTCTTCTTTTTCTGCCTCTAGGGGTACAGATGAATGAACAAAGGTATCAAAGACTATCATAGTGGAAGTGAAAGACTTCATCTTGTTAGAGGGTATTCACCCATACCAATGCTCATCATCTTTAATTTTTTCTTAGCAGCAATCAACGAAACATTAGGATCATGAGAAGGTTTTTTTGTGAGGAAAAAACATCTCAATAGAAGTTAGAGTATTGATAGCTATAGCATTATCCCTAGGAATCACAACTTCAATTCCATTGTATGGGAATTTGACACACTGATGGTAGGTGGAAGGGATAGCTTGCATGTCATGGATCCAAGGATGACCCTGAAGAATGTTATATGCGAGTGGGATGTCCAACACTTGGAACACAATATCTTTCATGATAGGGCCCACTCAGACAAGTAGCACAACAAGACCCTTGGAAGATCTTTTCACTTTATTGTATGTTTTTATAGTAATCTTTCTCTTAGGATCTACAAGAAATTCTAACAAACCCAACTGTTGCACCACATAGAAAGAATCAATATTTAACCCTGCACCATTGTCTATCAGGACTTGATAGACTCAGGTATGGTAGACTTGAACTTCAATGTGTAAAGAAAGATTATGGGGGTGGCAAAGAGATGTGTCATCCTCTATAGAAAAGGATAGCTAGTGTGGAGATGAGATATGGTTGACCATAGCCTAGAACTGATCTAGATCAATGTCATTGGGGACATTTGTTGTACGCAGAGCTTTCTCAAGGATCTCCTTGTACAAAGGGGATAACTCAAGCAACTCAAAAATGGATATCTGGGTGGGTGTCCATTGCAATTGGTGCACAAGGTTATAGCTAGACAAGATTGAAGGAGCTACTTGTTTGGAAGAATAGGTTTGCTTGGGATCATGTGCAATTTTAAGGACAATTTTGGCTTGCCCCCTAGTAATAGCATTCAGTGTCTCACTTCACGAAGATGAACCATTTAGTGTTTGCAAGACCCACTTTGGCATACCATGATTAGCATCATTATCATCTTGAGATTTCATCATAAGAACACTCTCAATGGATTCTACCATTTTGATCATAGACAAATTAGGAGTATATGTATAATTGATCTTTGCATTATGATTCTTCTTATTTTCTTGAGAGGATTCCCCTTTTTCATACTCAGGTAGAGGGATCTTGAAAGCCTTGTGATTAGAATTTTTAACTAAGCCATATGTGACAATGGTGCCTCCATCAATGAGATCTTGGATAGCATCTTTAAGCTTAAAAAAATTGTCCATCTTGTGTCCCTTATTTTTGTGATAGTGGCAAAAATGATCTTCTCTCCACCAATCAGGCTTAACTAGAAAATCATAAGGATGAGAATTGTTAGGAAGTGTAAGATACTTATTGGCAACCAAAGTCTTAAGAATCACATCATATGGTTTAGCCAACTTGGTGTAAACATGTCGGTGGTATTGCTTCTTCAGCTTGTCTCCATACTGAGGCTTAGGAGCACTATGAGCATTGGTAGCCTCTTGTTGTTTTGCTATGTAGATAGCATTAGAAAGGTTGAAAATAGGCTCTTTAGCATTTGGGACATCTACAACCCCATCATTAATAACATACTTGTTTCTATTCCAAGGTTTTCTCTTGTCCTTCCCATTGCCTCTAGTATCTTTATTAATAACAATATCCCCCTTTCTTATGGCCACATCCTCAATTTGATATGCACTTTCAACCATGTCATTGAAAGAGGAGAATAGTTGTTTCCTAATATCATAATACAACTCAGGCACAAGAGTGTTGATGAAGATGTCAATCTTTTCCCTTTCGGGTAGCTGACAAGGATATCTAGAATACAATGACCTCCAACATTGTAAGTAAGTGGCAAATGGTTCACCTTGAGTTTTCCTTAGAGCACTAAGATATATCATGGTGATAGGATGTTGGATGTTGTATGAATAATGTTGGGTTAGTGCCTAGCCAACTCATCACAAGTTATAAGAGGCGGTGTCAATTTTGCAAACTATTCCAAACCTTGTCCTCTTAAACTTCTAGGGAACAATCATAGAAGAAATTTGTCTTCATGAAGGAAGTCCATGCTAAGAGTGTAAAAGTGATGCACATGATCATGGGGGTCACCTTTTCCATCATACTTGTCATATTTGGGAACCTCAATATCCCTAGGAAATGGGACCATGTATAGACTCCTATCAAAGGGAAGAGCATAGATAGACTCTACAAAAGAGACCTTTAGAGGATCCCTTTCTATTGCCATTTGAACAAGATGTTGATTTTTCCATTTTAATTCCTCTCTAAGGATTTCCAATTCTATTAGCACTCTTTCTTGGACAATTTGTTAGACATCATAACCCGGAGGAAGCTTGTATCCTCTAGAAGTCATGAATTGAAAATATTGGTCCCCATTGGGCTCTAAAAGCTTATGCATCAGTCTTTGGGAAACCTCATCTTGTTTGAATTTCATAATCTCCTCACTATAAATCTCATCAATGGCCTCTTCCTCATGATGAGAGAGAGGGGGTCTAGGAGTTGAAGAAGGTACAAAAAAAGTTCATCTCGGAGGAGACCTTGGTGGCATGTTATTGCCATAGTTGCCATTAGTACTAAAAAGTGGTCTATTCTCATAACCACTAATCTCAGGTTGCTCATGAGACATTCCTCTCCTAGCCATGTGTCTAGTAGAATCCATTTTGTCTAAACAAGCTTGGTTATCCTTATGCTCAAAATGTTCTAGCAAATGGTGGAACTTTTCTTGTTCAGTGACAGTGAGTGAGACACTGTCTATGCTTTTGGAGGTCTTGAATGTGGAAAAAAGGAAGCCTCCTTAGTGCCATGGGGTGACCTTAGAATCCTTAGATTAGTTAGGACTAGAACTGTCATTCCTATTTGGTGCTTGTGAGCATCTAGTTGGAGAAGGTAACTATGTATAATTGAATGGAGGGTGACTCTCCTTCTCAAATTGAGACCGAGTTGTAATCGACATGAAAAGAATTGTTGGTTGACTAATAGAATGAGACAAATTTTTTTAGATATTGAGATAAGAAAAGCTAATGAAGATCACTTGTCAAAATAGAACAATAGAGATGACTCATCAAAAGTGCTCAAGAACTTACAAAAATCAATTGACTCAAGCTGAGAGGTTAGCAAGAAGCTCGATTAGCAATTAGCTATAGAGGTAACTGTGGTATGACAAGTGATCAAGAGTAGCATTTTTTAGGCTCAAACCCAATAGTTTTAGCTCATTTTTTTTAGTCTAGAACAAACCTAAGTATGTAGGTAACAAACCACCTTTAGGTAAGAACATGAAAAGACACTCTACGACAGGTTAAAATTCAAGTTTAATAGCTCCAGATTGCAATAGCAATAGGATAGAAAAATAACTTAGGACTCTTGATTGAGGGTGTGTGATGATGTTTCACTATCGTACAACTCTTAACCAGTGAAAGTGAAAAACTCAATTTTGAAAGTGTAAGAATTTTTCTAAGGCAAAGAATAGATGCCAAGATCTAGAAGCTCAAGAGATAGCACAAACAAGAGAGATAAGACAATATCATCAAATGAAGAATTCAATAATGATCAAATGATAATGGATAATCAATTACATATAATGTAGAAATGCCTCAATATATAGGAAATGCATGATAACTAGAAGTTATGCAAGTGATAAGCTATCAACTAGAAATGGTGGAATCACATGTCCACCAAAGGTGGATCATCCTCCATTGTACATAAAATTATGAGAAACATGTGCAAAAATGAGAGGATGATAATGTGATAAGAGCACTAAAGGTAGATCTCACACACAAAGAGGTATGTGAAGACAACTATCACACCTAAAGTGGAGATTCTCCTAACCATGTGCTAAAAAGAAATGCAAACTCCTAGGTGTCTCGAAGACAACTAATTATGCAAATGCATTATCCTAAGTAAACTTAAGTAAAGTGTAATTAGTAAATACTTAATTAAACCAACACCTCCCATTAAGTGCAACTTAGGGGAATGCACTTAAGCTCACAATGCAAGATGGGTCCTAGCTACTAGGCCATGTTAGGTACCCATGTACAAGATGCAAGAACAATGCAATCTCCCATAAAGTGGAGAAAGAGGGAAAACCTCATGGGAAAAAACCTCCCCCAAATAGAGAGATGAATACAATAGTAGAATATCAGAGAGAAGACCTCATGTGAGGAAAAGATCCCCCCCATAAGATAGAATATGGAAGTCATGTGACCGCCCTTGATGGAATAGCCCACACTGCCAAGAGAGCTCGCAACTGAAGAAACTTGCTATAAGTAAAGGGTTTGGTGAAGATGTCTGTAACTTGCTCTACTGTAGGATATTAATGCATCTTAATGACCTACTCCTATATCAAATCTTTGATGAAGTGCATATGAACCTCAATGTGTTTGGTCGGTTGATGTTGGATCGGATGTTTTGAGATAGCTATAGCACCCTGATTATCATAATGAATGACTATAGGTCATAGAATACTAAAACCAAACTCCTTCAGGATATGCTGAAGCCAAATAGCCTCTGTAGCTATAGTAACAGCCCCTCGATACTTAGCCTTAGTTGAAGAAAGAGAAATAGCATGCTACTTCTTACTCTGCCAACAAATGGGGCCTGAATGAAGGTGAATCATGTAACCTAAAGTAGACTTGTGACCATCAAGATTGCCTGCTCAATCTGAGTCTATATATCCAACCAATTGAAGTCATGTACCTAATGTATAGTGAATCCCATGTGTAGGTGTACCCTATATGTAGTGCAATATGTGCTTGGCTACCTTCCAATGAAGCTCATGTGGGTCTTGCATGAAGTGAGAAACCATGCCAACTGTAAATGAAACCATTCAAAAGGAGTAACTCCATCCAAAGCTTTATGAGGAGTTCTATTTTGTATGTGAGTGGCACAACATATAGCTTCATCCCAAAGGGCTTGATCAAGAGACTTAGCATGAATCATATAAGTGGCCATCTCTTTAAGGGTCCTATTCTTCCATTTTGCAACAACATTCTACTGTGGAGTGTAGGCAATTGAATGTTGAAGATCAATACCCTCAAGTGTGCAAAAGTCTATAAGCCTTGAGTTCACATATTATCTTCCATTGTCTATTCAAAGAATCTTGATGGCTTTACTCAATCGCTTCTCAACATGAGCCTTGAAGGTGAGAAATGTATCAAATACTTCACTCTTGTGACCAAGAAAGTGGACCCAAGTGTAGAGTGAAAAGTCATCAATGAAGGTGAGTACATAACGAGCCTTGCCAAAGGATGGCATTGGAAATGGGCCCATTACATCACTATGAACCAACTCAAGAACAAATTTTTCTCTCCAAGACTTCCCCTTATCAAACTTCTCTTTGGGATGTTTGCCCATTTCACATCCTGAACATACACCCTCTCAATACTCGACTTGAGGTGGACCTTTGACCATATCCTTGCTGCTAAGCTGTTGAAGATATCTATAGTTGATATGTCCAAATCTTTCATGCCCAAGTTTACTTTGTGAATTTGAGTGTGTCAACAAGGCATGTGAAGGAGTCTTAGGTACAAAATTAGAAAATGAGTAAAGCCTTGTGTCATGATTCTCTTTTCCTATTGCCACCATAGAATCATCCTTAAGATTTTTTACTACAACTGAATCAGGTAGGAATTCAACTTTCTTTCCACCTCTATAGTGAGTGATTTGGTAAATTAAAAGGAGGTTTGTGCTAAGGTTTGGAACAAAGAGAACATCTTTGAAAGCTCCATTGTCCATCTCAACTTCCCCTTTTCCTTCAACTTCCACTTGAGTATCATCTCCTACATAGATGTGAGGTACCGTAGATGGTTTCAAGGAAGAAAATTGATCCTTTGTTTCACCCATATGATGTGTGGCACCTGAATCAAAGATCCATTTTTCTCAAGTAGTTGTACTTTCCACAAATGCTTTCCCTTTACCTTTTGAAGTGGAAGGTGATGAATCCTTTCCCTTGTAGGCATTTGGCAAATCAATATGATGCTTCTTGATTATGTTTGTCAACTCATCAATTTGTTTCTTGTGGCATTGATGCTCATCATGATTTGGCTTCTTGCAATATGCACAAATTTTCTTCTCCTTCTTAGAACTATCCCCCTTTTTGTTGTTGTTGTTGTTGTTGGGAGAAGACTTTCCTTGTTGTGAGGAAGAAGTTTGTTGAGTGTCTGATTGTTATTTGGCCTTCCACTTCTTTTTCTTCTTGTTGGAACCACCTTGATTCCCTTGATTCACATTATTAGCCACCAATACCTTAGACTTTCAAAACTTGAGAATCCCCATACTCATCAATTTTGCTAGTTCTAAGACCAACATTTTTGAAAATGACTCAAATGAAGGCTTAGTGAAGGCACCACCCATTGTTAAATTGTGAGTATTGTAACTTGAAACAAAAGTTGCATAGTCAGGAGGAAGATGATTCAACAAATGACTAACCAACTTTGCCTCCTTCATGGGATTACCAAAATCATCAAGTTGAGCTCTATAGTCATTGACTTTGTTGAGATAATCTTGGATTGTGTCAAAGTTCCTAGGATCTAATTTGAGGAGATCAGTCTCAATTTTGAATCCCATTTTTTCATCCAATTTACCAAACAATTCTACAAGATTATCCCAAGCATCTCTAGCATTAGTTATGGTTTTGATGTGATACATGACAACTTGAGAAATATTCTCTCTTAAGACTCCTAATGCTTTATAATTTTTTCTTGACCAATTTTGTAGTGCAATAGTATCATCATCAACAGGATTTTTAAGTGTACCATCCACATAAGGATTTAAACCTTTAACCATTAACTTTCTCCATACATTATCTTTCCATGTAGCATATTTATGTGGAGTTAATTTTGTAATAGAACCCATGATGCAAAAATGAAAAGATCACAATAAAGAGAGACACCAGCACACAATTGTTAGAAAGTAAAGTCCACCAAGATAACTGAGAGGGGGGGGTGAATCAGTTATCAGATAATTATAACCTTTATCAACTTCAACAACATTTAACCATGTAAGCAATGCAATTACTAACCATACAAAGATATTCATACATAATGACACAATAACACAAGATATGTTAACTAGGGAACCTCTTGATCAGAGAGTAAACCCCAGTGGGAATGATGCCCACAAAAAGATGCAATAGTATGAACATTCCTTGTGAAAGGATGGCCTCTTTTAGGAGTCTTATGAAATACATTCAGTACATATGAATCCCTGTTAGGAGATTTTGAATCCCCGTTAAAAGAATCTAACTCTGTTAGGAGTTATAGAAGACAGATGGACCCACTGCCCAAACAACTTCAAGGTAAGATCACTGAACACACTGTCCAAATAACATTAATATTATTCAATAGAAAAATATGAAATATATTACCTCCTCACTATGCCAAACCACAATCACTGCTACACCAAATCTCAATTCCAGATCTTTGTACTTTGCATCTCTTCCTTCACAATCTCACTTTCATAACTTCATAGACTCTCTTCTACACTTCATGTATTCATTAGCATACCATGCTCGCATTCCTTCTTTCACATTACAACTACTTCTCACTTGAATGAGGAAAAACATTCCTTCTTTTATACCACACTCAAATAATTACAAATCAGTCGGCACACAATTTACAAAATAAAGATTCCACACGCTACATCAAAATTACTCAAAACTGTCATCTTGAAAATGGAATAACTCTTCACTCATGCAACCTCAAAGTTTAAACTATGAACCACATCACCATCAATGTGTCTCAAACTTCCCTTTAACTATGAAAAACTAGATTCAATCCCAATTAGGAGATATCATCCGATTTCCACAAACTGCTACTCAGGAACACTACCTGAATACTACTTCCACTAAAATGCTCATAACTTTTTTCGTACATGCTGTACTGACTTGCGCTCTTAACCATAGACATATAATATATCAAAGAACATAACCTCAATATCACATATCATTATCTACAATATCCCACATGCGCTAATAAAAACACTATCTACCTCTCTACTAGTCTCCAGAAGATCACAGTGTTGACATCAATGACAATCATAGTCATGAATGCAACAATAATTGCTACAGAATGAATGCCAACATCCAATATTCATTCCTAACAATCTCCTGCATTGGCATTGATGGCAACATAGATGAAAAATAGCTAATGTTCCAAAAATCGAATACTACAATACCGTTGTTCTGAAAAATGCTTCAAGTCTTCTTCATCAATCAAATCTTGCTTCATTTTCCTATTTAGTTCTTTCCAATAGATGGTACACAAGGTTTTTCATGTACACTTATCTCCCCCATTGACATCAATGACAAAAATTTCATCACTATGTCAACAACAAGTCAATGTCAAAAGACACTATTCAGAAAATACATTCACAAGAGTCCTCATGACTTAGCTCAGATACACATACTCCCCCATAGAGGAAGTACCACCATCCAATCCAGAAAAAAATAAGGCTCATATATCACTAGACGGATGCAATCAACTACATTATTACTCAAAAGTAGGTTGGGGCATAACCACAAGCATACCTCTCAGATACTTAAATGTATCCTTAGGAAAAGGCTTTGTGAATATGTCTGCTATCTGCTCCCTTGTGTTTATGTACTCCAATCTAACTTCTTTCTCATCAACTTTCTCTCTTACAACATGATACTTGATCTCTATATGGTTAGCCTTAGAATGTAAAATAGGATTCTTAGACATACTAACTATACTAGTATTGTCACAGCATATGACAATAGGCTCAACAAATTTTATTCCAATATCCTTCAGCATCTGCTTCATCCAAATTATTTGGTTACAATTTTTTGCTGCTGCTACATACTCTGCTTCTGTTGTACTCTATGAAATACAATTCTACTTCTTGCTCAACCAAGAAACTAATATTCCTCCAACAAAATAGGCTCCACCACTGGTGCTTTTCTTATCATCAACACTACCTCCCCAATCAGCATCTATATATCCACATAGGGTAAAATCATCAAATTTTTCATACCATAAACCATAGTCCATTGTGCCTCTTAAATATCTCAGTATCCTCTTTACTACTATATAATGTGACTCTCCAGGTTTAGCTTGAAATATTTCTACCATTCCAACTGAATGTTGTATATTCGGTCTAGTGTGTGTTAAGTACTGTAATCCTCCAATCATGGATCTATATTTCTTCTACTCAACTACTTGTGTTTCATCTTTTCTTGATAGTTTAAGTCCTGTAACCATAGGTGTTCCAACTAGTTTACAATTCTTCATTCCAAATCTTTTCAGTAAATCATTCAAGTATTTTGTCTGGCTAACAAAGATACCATCATTGTTCTGTGTTATCTGTAATCCCAAAAAGTATTTCATCTCACCAATCATACTCATTTTAAATTCAATCTTCATTTCATCAGCAAATTTGTCACTCGCTTCATCTTCTCCTTCAAAAATAATGTCATCAACAAAAATAACTATAACTAACAATCCATTTTCAATTTCTTTTGTGTACAGATTGCTATCAGTTGTTCCTTTAGTAAATCCCAATTTCAACAAATTCTTATCCAATCTAGGATACCATGTTCTAGGTGCTTTCTTTAGTCCATATAATGCTTTCTTCAGTTTACATACCATATCTCCTTCTTGAGTCAAAGGAAAACCTTCAGGGTGCTCAATGTAGACTTCTTCTTCCAATTCACCATTCAGAAATGCAGACTTCACATCCTTCTGATACACTTTGAATTTCTTAAAAGCTACATAAGCCAAAAATATTCTTACTACCTCAAGTCTTGCCACAGGTGCAAAGGTTTCTTCATAGTCAATTCCTTCTTACTGCAAGTATCCCTTACATACCAATCTTGCTTTGTTTCTTACTACTTCACCTGGTTCATTCATCTTGTTTCTGAATACCCATTTAGTTCCAATCACATTCTTGTCTTGAGGTCTAGGGACCAATTCCCATGTCTTATTCTTTTCAATTTGATCTAGTTCTTCTCTCATAGCATTAATCCAATGTTCATCTTCACAAGCTTCATTAGTAGATTTAGTTTCAATTTGAGAAATCAAATATAAATGTACCTTATTTCTAGTAATAATTCCTCTATCCAAACTTCCAATCACTTGATCAATAGGATGATGTCTATATAGATACCTGTTTGGTGTCATAGTCATAGATCTTGTTTAAACTATAGATTCTTCTCTAGATTCTTCTCTAGTTTCTTTTGTAGTATGATTCTCATTCAACAAGTCACTGTCAGTCTCATAGAATAATTCAATAGTTTCAATGTTAGGTTGAGGATGATCTTCTTCATCAGATTCATAATCAAGTATTCTTTCCTGAATTTTAAACTTCTCATCAAATTTAACATTTGCATTCTCAAAAAAAGTTTTAGTTCTCTTATTATAACATCTATATGCTTTGATTTTCAAAGAACATCCAAGAAAAATTCCATCATCACTTCTAGGGTCAAACTTTCCAATATCATCATCTCTCTTTATATAACATTTGCTTTCAAAAATTCTAAAATACTTAACTGAGGGTGCATGTCCAAACCATAATTCATAAGGTGTCTTGTCTGTGTCTGCTCTGATTTGCACTCTGTTCATTGTATATATTGTTGTATTCACTACTTCTCTCCAAAATGTCTTCGCCAAATCATTCTCAAAGAACATAGCTCTTCCTACTTTAGTCACTGACTTGTTTCTTCTTTCTACAATACCATTTTGTCCAGGTGTTCTAGGGGCTGAAAACTATCTCTTAATACCATTCACTTCACAAAAAGTGTTAAACTCTCTAGAAGTAAATTCACCAACTCTATCAAATCTCAAACATTTAATCTTCATTCCAAATTCATTCTCAACTTTACTCTTAATGATCTTAAACTTATCAAATGCTTTAGATTTTTCTTTCAGAAATGCAATCCACATCATTCTTGTAAAATCATCAACAAGAATCATAAAATACCTTTCTCCATAGAATCCTCTAGTCTTGGTAGGACCACTCGATTCTATATGAACAATTTCCAACTTCTTTGCCAATGTGAACTTCTTACTAGGAAATGAACTTCTCTTATTCTTAGCCATCACACATTCTTTGCAAATCATGTTAGTAGGCTTCATAATTTTAGGCAAATCTCTTACTACAAGTGTAGTACTCACTTTCACAATGTTGCCAAAGTTTATATGACAAAACCTTCTATGCCATAACCAACTGTCATCAATCTTAGTAATCAAGCATGTCATCTCAGTAGGATTCAACTGAAATATATTACCTCTGGTTCTAGATCTAGTTCCAATTAGATTTTCATCTTTATCCTTTATCACACAAGCTTTCTCAGTAAACCAAACTTGATATCCCTTATCCATTGGCTGTCCAACACTCAAAAGATTATGTTTCAATCCATCAACAAAGTAAACATCATCAGTGTTAGTCTTTCCATCAAGAGTAATATATTCTATATCTTTAATCAAACAAGGTGCATTATTACCAACTCTAACAACTCCTCCATCATAATTGTTAAACTTTATGAACTTCTTCATATCACTAGTCATATGATGTGAACAACCACTATCTATAATCCAATCAACTTTCTTTTCAACTTGGGAAACTAATGCTTTTTCTTCCTTAACATTAGATTTAGGATTTTCTTCTTTAATTGCTATAAATCCTATTTCATCATTATTCTCAATATCACTTTCACTCAAGGTTCTTTCTATACTAGCTTCAAGATCTTCATCATTAGCATAATAACATTCCTTAGATCTTCTAGGCTTAAAATTATTTATGTAGTTCTTAACTCTCTTAGAACATTTAGATGCAAAATGACCATATTCTTGACAAGTCCAACATTTAATTTTTTTCTTACCATCTGGTTCTCTTTTCACAAGCAAGGCAATATATTCTTCAATCTTCTTATCTTCTTCATTTCTAGATCTGCTACTGCTAGCATAATCTCCACTCACACTATTACTTCTTGACAATGTGGGACGAATACTAAGAGCACTGAATGTTGTCTCCATTCTAGGTAAGTCTCCTGATAACCTTAGGTTCATCTCTACTACTTCCAATCTTCCAAGAAGAGTCTCTCTTGTAAAATTTGTAGTACAAGGTATAACTTATTCAATCATCTGTGTTGTCTGCATAAATACAAGAGTCAATGTCCTTAGAATTTTCCATATCACTTCATTCTCTATCTTTGATCCTCCACAAGATTTTATCCCTGCAACAATTTTTGACATTCTACCAATATAGTTTCTAACAGATTCATCTTCCATCATTCTAATATCATCAAATGCACATATCCAATTATGTAATCTAGCTCTCTTTGCATGTTCATCACCTTCAAAAGTAGAGTGTAAAGCTTTCCAAATTTCATTAGATTTCTTAAAACATTTTACCTGACTGTATTCATTCTCCGGAAGTGCTGTCAAAAGTGCCTCCCTTGCAAGTATGTTACACATGAATAGATGTACCTCATCTTTAGAACTTGTTTCAAGATCATCTTCTTCAATGATAGTCTTATTATTCTTTGTAATCAACCAATAGCCTGGTCCTAAACATAATATATGTGTCTTCATCTTTTCCTTCCAGCTGTCAAAATTTACTCCATCAAACTTAGGGCTTTCTTTCCTAAAATTTGCCATGGATCTCCTTAAGCTGTTAAACTTTCCTTTCAAGGACCTGTTGCTTTGATATGAATTGTTAGAAAGTAAAGTCCACCAAGATAACTGAGATGGGCTGGGGGGGGGGGGGGGGTGAATCAGTTATTAGATAATTATAACCCTTATCAACTTCAACAACATTTAACCATGTAATCAATGCAATTACTGACCATACAAAGATATTCATACACAATGACACAATAACACAAGATATGTTAACTAGGGAACCTCTTGATCAGAGAGTAAACCCTGTTGGGAATGATGCCAACAAAAAGATGCACTAATATGAATATTCCTTGTGAAAGGATGGACTCTGTTTGGAGTCTTATGAAATACATTCAATACACATGAATCCTTGTTAGGAGATTTTGAATCCCTGTTAAAAAATTCTAACTCTGTTAGGAGTTATAGAAGACAGAAGGACCCACTACCCAAACAGCTTCATGGTAAGATCACTGAACACACTGTCCAAATAACCTTAATATTATTTAGTAGAATAATATGAAATATATTACCTCCTCACTATGCTAAACCGCACTCACTACAATACTAGATCTCAATTCCAGATCTCTGTACTTCGCATGTCTTCCTTCATAATCTCACTTTCATAAGTTCATAGACTCTCTTCTACACTTCATGTATTCATTCACATACCATGCTCACATTCCTTCTTTCACATTACAAATACTTCTCACTTCAATAAGGAAAAACATTCCTTCTTTTATACCACACTCAAATAATTACAAATGAGTCGAAACACAATTTACAAAATAAAGATTCCACAGGCTACATCAAAATTACTCAAAATTGTTGGCTTGCAAATGTAATAAATCTTCATTCATGTGACCTCAAATTTTGTTCTATGAACCACATCACCATGAATGTGTCTCAAACTTCCCTTTAACCATGCAAAACCAGATTCCATCCCTATTAGGAGATATCATCTGATTTCCACAAACCGCTACTTAGGAACACTACCTGAATACTGCTTCCACTAAAATGATCATAAATTTTTTCGTACATGTTGTACTGACTTGCGCTTTTACCCATATACATATAATATATCAAAGAACATAACCTTAACATTGCATATCATTATCTACAATATCCCACATGCGCTAATCAAAACACTGTCTACTTCTCTGCTAGTCTCTAGAAGATCATTGTGTTGACATGAATGACAATCATAGTCATGAATGCAACAACAACTACTATAGAATGACTGCCAACATCTAGCATTCATTCCTAACAATAAGAAACCCCCCTAATTCACTCAATCAAAGAACCCCCCTCAAAATGATGATTTTGGCACTTTATAGCTAGTGCGTGTACAATTGCCACTTGACAAAATGGATCAAAGTGGACTTCTAATTTTGATGTTTACAAATGAAAATATGAAGGTACAACAAACTCAAGAAGATAGGACAGAAGATCCCTCAAGGATCTAATCAATTACAAGTGCCACAATAGGCCAAAATAGACCATATTATGAAAGTATTATGTATACTCAAAATTTCTCCAAACTTATACAAGATCTGGAAAGTAGATGAAAAATCATGCACTTTAAAAAAAAATTGCACCTGAAAATGTGTCTGTATGAGCCGGAACGAAGCCTTTGAAGTTGCAAAAATAGGGATCAGATAGGTATAGTCACCAAAAACTACAATTTCTACAAAATCCATGATCCAAAACTAGAAAAGAACAACACCACTAAAAAGTTTAGGAAATTTTAGTCAAAATCAAAAAAATTACACTCAATTTGGAGTCCGGATGACCAAGTTATGGCCTCCCAAAGTTGGATTGCCAAATCCAAAATGCAACTAGTGAGGGCTGTAAATTTTTTATAACTATTGACGTCACCTATTTTATATTATTAAATTTGACATTCAAATGACTGTCACTGCAATGCAAAATTGTCTAGTTTTGACGGTCAACCAACTGTCAAAATTAAGCTATAGTAATGCTGATGCAATCACAGTTATAAATTTGACATCTTACAGATTGTCACAGCAAAGAAAACAATGGTCCGAATGATGGCTAAATGGCTGTCAATTTTAACATACTCAAAAATTATGAAAATTGCAAAAAATTTATTAAAAATACCCTTTTTTTTGTTGGTTGCACCACGTGTCCAGCTCCTATTCGATGATCACTATTGGTATGTGCTGGTGCTATGGCATGTGAGCTGGCAATGTGTCTTGGTATGCAATTCATGTGGTGCTAGTGTGGAATAGCCACCTTGGCGGAGCGGAGGGTCGGTGGTGGTGTTTAGTGGGCTGTCGTGTGCCGAGCAATGATAGGAGGCTGCTTGGCGGTGCTATGGTGATTCTCAGTTGGTGCGGTGCTCGGCTGGTAGTTCTCAGCTGGTGGTTCTCAACTGATGGGAGCTGACAAGAAGAGCCCGATGGGGGTTTGACCTATGGAGGCATGGTGTGGGAGGTTCCACTAAGGAGTGGTGGATGAGCAGACCAGAGGTTGGGTCACCCGGTGGTGCCCACACTCGGGGAGGTGGCAGACCAACGGTGTGGGACTTTTAGTCCCACATTTGCTGCGCAGTGGTAAACTAAAGGGCTTTTAAGCCCAAAGACATAATGCAAAGGTAAATTGGCTCACTTGCACCCTCGCTAGAGCTTAGAGCTTGTGCTTGACTGCTTTGTGTCTATTTGATCCCCTAACTGATTGGGATCTCAGGCATTTGTAAGGTTAGATAGCTGGTTTGACTTGTACCCTGTGTACAATGCATAAGCCAAAAATGGAAAAATTTTGGCTACAAAATATTTTCCAAAAATGCAAAATTTTCCAAATCTGAAAATAATAAAAATACTCTAGATCTGAAAATGATAAAAATGGAAATAAAAATTTAGATCTGAAATGGAAATTGGAAAAATATTAGCCAATTTTGCAGATCAGGCCTTGGAGGTCCGATTTGCAAAAAAATTTGCCTCAGATTTGTCTTTTGCCCAATATAGACAACTTTATACTCAAAATTTATGGAAACATCCACCCAGATGCAATGGTGAGCTCCGATCTTTCTGAAAATGCTCCCATAAAATGCTAATCCCAAATTTGGTTTGTGGCCCTCCAAAAGTTGAAGCAATCAATTGCTCTCCAATGGCTATCTAATGAAGACTCCTTTGGCCCTGATACCATGTAAGAATTTTCCTAAGACAAAGAATAGATGCCAAGATCTAGAAGCTCAAGAGAGAGCACAAACAAGAGAGACAAGACAATATGATCAAATGAAAAATTCAATAATGATCAAATGATAATGGATAATCAATTACATATAATTTAGAAATGCCTCAATATATAGGCAATGCACGATAACTAGAAGTTATGCAAGTGATAAGCTATCAACTAGACATGGTGGAATCACATGTCCACCAAAGGTGGATCATCCTCCATTGTACATAAAATTATGAGAAACATGTGCAACAATGAGATGATGATAATCTGATAAGAGCACTAAAAGTGGATCTCACACACAAAGAGGTATGTGAAGACAACTATCATACCTAAAGTTGAGATTCTCCTAACCATGTGCTAAAAAGAAATGCAAACTCCTAGGTGTCTCAAAGAAAACCAATTATTCAAATGCATTATCCTAAGTAAACTTAAGTAAAGTGTAATTAGTAAATACTTAATTACACCAACAGAAAGCAATTTGGTCAATGTTGTAAGTTGCAAGTATAATTTCTTGGTTTCAAGCGCAGTGATATTAGGAAATAGAGAAGTTTGCAAACAATAGGTGATCAAACATGTCATAAAACACTTGTACAAGCAAAAAATAAACCTTTCCAAGACAAGAAATTGTGATATCAAAATGAAAAATTCTATGAGCACTACCCTGATGTAAATTGTTCAAGAACATTTGCACGGGTAGATCAGAGTGAGAACACTTCAAACACTCACTACCTAGAAGGAGAAAGACTCAATACCTAACAACTTGGACCACACTTGATGTCCCATCACCTCACACAAAGTGGTTTCCCACAATAGATGTTGGCTTTGTCGTGGAAGTGCCAATGGCACAACCAAAGGAACACAAATGGTGAGTAGTCTTTGGTGACCAAGGTTAGTCCACTAGGATCAATCCTTGCACCAAGATGTTAAGTGAAAAAATTAGGTAGCTTCTATCTATGGCTCTTAGTAAGGAATTCTATTCATAATACTCCTCTTGCTCCCTGAAGGGACTCCTTACCTTGTGGAAAGTAACGGACCTCACGACCACAAGAGTACCTTAAGAATTCTTGCTCAAAATTTTCCTCATGGTCACAATCCCACAAGTACTCACATTAAGTGAAGATGAGTACTACATCTACCAAGGTTTTGTGTCATTGATAGCCTTGAGTTTATATTGGTTTAGAATAGCTCGGTATTAGCTTGTCCCCACTTGGGTTGTTCCTCTTGATTGATCAAGAGTAGGCCCACTAAAGGATTCTATAACTAAACAAAGAGTGGATCAACCTTTGAGTTTCAAGATTTTTGTTTCACCTCAAGGGTGAAGAGCATACTCTCCTAGCTCAAAAATTTCTCACAAACACACCAAGAAGAGGTTCAATTACACTCTTGCTTTCAAAATCCAAATGAAAATGATGACCTTATATTAACCATGACCATGGTGTCATTATCAAATCATGTCTTATGTATTTTATAGATTATTAATATACACACCAATGGATGAAATTCATTTCCCCCTTCAATGTGACCATGGTGCCTACAATGTTCCTCAACTGTTTTGATTAGATATCTTTGAGTCTTTAAACCCTTACAAATTTTTCAAGGAAAATAACATTTTCCGTCACCTTTTCTTTTAAAGTTAGACCATAGTCTAGCAATTGTCTCCCTATTTTGTTGTGCATTGATATTGTCAGACATGGTCTTTCTTGAATGGAATGACTCATTGGTGGAAGAAGGATTACTTGTTTGCAACCTGCAGATTCTATATCAAGTGTATTAAAATAACATCCAACATTAATAATCAAGTAAATTCTAGCAAATCCAATTGAGTGGGTCAAGTTTGATGGGATTTAGATAAGCATTAAAATTAGATTCAGTAATGAGGAAATAAAATTTATGATTAGAAGTCCATTGTGTGCCCAATTGCTCACCTCATATTCTTTTAATTAAATTATAATAGATTTTTTAATTTGAACACTAAACAATGATACATATAAATGTGTAACATGTCTATTAAAAATTCAAACTCAAATCTCCATTATTTAAGTTGAATAAAGGAAAACTAAATTACATAATAATGTTAAAACCTTATGACTTATAATTTATTATTTGTACTGATTTCAATTAACTCAATACTCACGGAAGGTAACCAGCTTTGGGAGCCTATTGGGTAGGTGTAGGCATGGGTAGGATGTATGTAGAGTTGGTGTTGGGAGACAAAGTATTGTAGTAAAGTTTTTTTATCAATAAAACTATATTTATTCTCTACAATTTACTCTCTATCTCACGGTATAGTCCAGGAACAATGAGTTCCTAGGATGGATTGAAATGTTTTTGGGATTGGTTCTCAATGTAAAAACATTGGATTAGTTTTTTCTTACCTTTCCACGACTTCTTTTTACTAATTCATTGCATTTTGAATTAGGAATATTGGACTGGTATTCCTAGGACATCGACTAGTAGGGTACAGTCAGTTTGGTAGTTTGAAGTTTTCTTTATGATGTTGTTAGTTCAAAGTCAAATCTAATATGGATGGTAGGAGGATAAAATAGAATATAATAGTTGTTAAAATAATGTTCTTTGGGCCACCATAAAATTCATTCCTTAAATTATTATTATTATTATTATCTTTTTTTGCCTCAAACAAATGTATTGAGAAATCAGCAAGTGTATTTTCCTAGCAAGAGTTAGAGAATCCAAATATAATAGCAAGCTCAATAAAAACAATTTGAAAATATGAGAAATCTTGAAGTAGATGTTCAATAGTTTTTATATCACCTCTACATTCTAGAATATACCTATGAGAGGTCTACCATCCACTTCTTTGAAGTGAATCCAAAGTTAAGACTTTACGATTAAGAGAGAGACACAAGGAAATGTCATTTTAAAAGGAATGTCAACCTTCCAAATTTGTTTACACCACAACATATCTTTCCATTGAATAAAAAATAATATAGATTTACTTGATCAAGTTTTGTAATAAACTTCAATCAATAATCTTTACTACCACAAAAATTAGTCCAATATATTAAGTTTTGATATTCATGCATGTTTTCTAGTCAAAATATCCATATAATCATTCCATATAATTTTTTTGTGAGCAATGAAACCCAAAAGACTCCCTAATTTGTCCTTGTATCTAGATAATGGTAAATACATGATCAATAGTTTATGGCATATCGTAGCATATCATAATATAATGTAGGTAAAGTATGAGGCTAGCAAAAAGAATAAAATATGTTGGGGGTAATTAGGACAAATTATCTAATTACTTATTTAAAGGTTCTTTATTCATTTATTCTTTGAACATAGGAGTGCAATTTAGATTGATTTTTATTCAACATGTGTTGTCTCATTCATTATAATATGGACACTTGTCAAGCTCTCTTTTGATCTTGTTGTAGTATTTCTGTATTTTTTAGCACACAAGACAACAAAGTGGGGGGAGTTGAATCAATTGTATGATAAAACCTTAAATTTTTTACTACTTCGTATGTCAAAATATCTACTTCATGAATCAACAACAATGTAACAATGAAAGAATAACGAATTCTACACAATTGAACAAGTGAACACTAGATTTATATGGAAAACCTAGCTAGGGAAGAACCACAGTGAGAAAAGACACAATATAGAATAATTTACATAAATTATTTTACATCTAAAACACAAGGAAGAAACTACTCCCTGAAATAATGACTTTATGGTTATACCAAAGATATTTTAGTACTCAATTTTAATGATAAAATATAGACGAGGCTACAACCTTAAAATATTACATGAAAATACTACATGAAGAACAAAAAAAAATATCCACCACAATAAATGTGTAACATTAGCAGCCTTTATCACACTACTTGAAATTTCAAACACTTTTGAATGTAGATACCTTCAACTCATTTCTTTCAATAATCATTTGGCATTTTCTCACACACTTCACAACCAAACACACTTCTAGATAATTTCTCACATTCTAAATGATTTGATCTTTCATTCTATCCTTTGCATGCTTAAACAAACTATTCCAAGTCAGCCACATTAAAATGTACGAACATGAAATTTAAGACAACCAAATATGTTGGCCCCAAAAACTTATACGATGAAGGGAAAGTGAAAGATAACCAACCCTAGAGATAAATGAAGCCCAAAACATATTGACACACTTCTCAAAGCTATTTTAAACTTCAAAATAGATCTACAATTAGTTTAGTTCATGCAAACAAACCTCTTATCCTCTTAATTATTTAGATCAATCATCAAATAGTACCAGAACAGAATAAAGATGTCATCTTGACCATAAAGAAATATCATATGATATTAAACATTCCTTCAACACCATCAACTCACTATCACATTAATTAGGCTAGTACAAATGTATTGAAACTAAGAATTCTATCACCATATGAAACTAATCAACTAGTCTTTGAGATGCCTATCAATTAGAGTCATCATTGTTGTTGTTAAGTTGAGAATATAAAACTTGAAGGGAAGTAATTTGCATAAAATATGAGAATATTCCCCAAGTTGTAAGAGGAAATTCTAAAATTATTAGAAATGTAGAGAATATATTATCTTCTCATATCTCTAAGCACAACTTCCAAACCACATAAAGATATCTTCAAAAAGAGAGAAACAGAGAAAATCCATGAGCTAGATAGAGAATATGCCCGGTCTGACAGCAGTCAAATGCAAACTGGTTTGCTTCAAGGATGAAGAGTATTGGTGATGAAGTATGTAAGGGGGGAGAATTTATGAAGTGTTTATGTAGTTGTTTTAATTTTGGAATGAGTTTAGAGGACTAGTTTAATAGACCCTAGGAAGTGGGCCTCTAGGAGTGAGGGTTTAGTGGCTAAGGCCATAGGTGAAGGGTTGAGACTTGGTCTGTTGAACCAGTCCTCCTAGGGCATCATGTGGCTTCCATCTCCCAACTTCTTGATGATCCAAATCCACATGATCATAAAGAGCATCACGTGGCTAGTAGATACCCATGGTGGAGGTGTAGGTTATGCCCGATAGTTGTCTATCAATATGCCACTAAGTCATCAAATAATTTTAACCAATGTTCTCCAGCACTGTCGACTATCCTAGAGACCCTCCAAATCTAATTGATTAGGTTATACTGGGATCTATCTAGACTAATTAAACAATGGGTACTATTAGTGGTTACAATCACCAAGAAAACTTTAGTGTTTCAAAGATCTACGTACTTGATCTATGACTCAATTTCAAAACCTTTCAATATTATACTATTGTAGACATATTTTCCTTTCTCTGGCTAAATACACGGCTTATATTGATCCTAGGGTTTTGTTTAGGAAGAAAATCGACAACCCATACAACTCTGACTATTGGCTGTATTATGATACATTACCCTAATAAAATTGATAGACTGTGAATAAAAATAAATAACATGACTCTCAACAACTAATTCAAGAGTTTTGAATAATAGTTCCTAAAGTTATTTTGCAGAAAATAATCATTGTATCTTTTGAATCAGTAGACTATGTATAATGAAAGGCCTCACTGATCAAACAAACACTCCATGGACATATCAAAATGTTTCCAATATCATTTCTGCAATGACATAAAAGTTTTCTATCTATTACAATGATTGACCCTGAGCCTGAAACAAAAAATGGCATATTCAAAAGATAACCAAACCTTCTTTGAAGATGGAAATGAAATGAGAAATTTGTCCTCCATGCGCTGCAGTCCTCCTTCAAATTTTCCCATTAAAATGAAATGAGAAATGAAACTTTTTCTTTTTAAGTTATGCCCGTGTTAGTCAATATTTTGACATACATGGTATTGGTCAAAATTTTGACCAACACAGGCATGGATTGCAAAAAAAAGAAAGATTTCCTTCTATATTCTAACCAACTTAAACCTTTTTAATTAATGGTCCAAAATGTTGGTAGAAACATAAGGTCAAATGTACTAGTGTGGAAGAAATATGTTGGAAACCAGTTGATGACACATGACACCCTTGGCCATTATTGTCAAAGGGGGAGTGTTTCTATGACAAAATCCCTATTTTATGGGGAGATTGTATGTTGTATTGTTTGGTTGCAAAACTTTGGATTGATATAACTTTACGATGATGGATAGTGATTCATACAGTGCTCATTTATGGTTTGTGACTGATATCAACATATGTCTTTGTGAAGAGTACAGACTAATTATGACAGTATACAGATATTGTATGAATGTTTTAGAATGTACAAAAATAGAATGAGAGTACATGAAGATGTTGTGATCTTATATCCAAGATCACATCATGTAATTTTTCATATTGACAAAGTTACACTTGTTTTGGTGAAGACTGGTTACTAGCCAGTAACAATGGAAGCTGATAGAGTGAGTCCTAGTGGTTTTGGTATATCTCACAGAAGATATAGATTCAATACATACAAATCTAAGAGATGGAAGACAAGGCACTAAAGGATGTTTGTCGGTTAGCACAAGATAGGAAATTCTAGATGACATCAACTATGGTGTGTGATCTAGAGAAGACGTATCTGGAAGTCAACTTCACAAGTGTAGCATGCATTTTGTTTTGCAAAATGAAAATTAAGGATGTCGGTCCTTCATTGTTGTAATAGAATCATTGTATACTTGTTTTAGGTATCTTGTGTATCTTAGAAAGATTTTATATAAATAGAAAAGCCTAATTGACCAACCTAATCATGTAGAATGTAATAGGGTATCTATGTAAGATCTTTTCTTTGGGAAAGACAAGGAGATAATGAATGTGATATAAAGAGGATTGTAAGAAGCTATGAGCTTGTGTCTGTTGGATGTAGAGCAGAGATATACTGGTGAAGTTCATTGGAACTGATAAAGAAAAGACATTTTTTGTTAGATAGTTCAAAAGATTGTGTATGTCTTCATATACACCTATTGCGAACTGTGAGTTCTGAAGCTAAATTTAACCTTCTTTGGGTAGTGAGCCCACCCCTCTTTCTTGATTCCTAATAGGGTATGTCATCTAACAAGGATTTTTTACTGTAATGTTTCAATAAGGTCCTAACAGGGCTATATCTTCTAACAAGGATACTATACTCTAAGTACATCATTTGTGGGTGCTAATTCCCATTGAGGTTTTTACCTTTAATAGGGTTTCCTTGACACTAAAATATTATGTTATTGTGTTGGCATGTATTGTGTTCATTGGATCTGATATTACTGCTACTCAAATTTTAAAGTTTAATAATCTATCATACAACTGATTCACCACTCCCCCCTCTCACTTGTATTGTGGATAGTTATTCCTAATAGGGATTTCAAAGAGAAAATATGGGAGAGCAAGATTAGATTTGAACCGGTCAACTGTGAGGAATGGAAATAGAATAAGGAGGTGTGGGATATTTTGAAGAAATGATGATTGATGACCTTCATAGAATGGTTAAATGGAAAAAACCCTACTTTGTCAAAGTAGTTCTGCAAAACCTAGCATAATGGTATGGTTCTTGTGGGAAACCAGTTAATGGAGGTAATGGAGGAAATCATAGCGAAATCTACTAGCATGAGTATGGAGGGTTTAATATTTTATAGAAACAAAAGCATTTCTGACAAGGTGCCTAAGAAATTCCCCGTTGCTCAAGTGGAGAAGTTGAGACTAGTTAAGGAGGACATCTCCTACTATAACCCTAAGTGGATTTATCAGTCATAGAGGTATGTGTTATTTTCTATTATCAACTATATTAAGCTCGATGTTAGATTTAACAACGCTTATGGACATTACTTTATGCTTCTAAACAACTTTAGACATAATGTGAAGATTAGTATTCCTTTTTATTTGTTGAGTTTTTTGGAGTCCACCATTATTGGTGTTCAGATGGATCAAAAAGTAGACCATGCCTCTCATCAGGGCCTCATGGTTCTAGTGTATGATCTCCTAAAAAATAAAAAAGCAGAGAAACCTTTTCTAAAGAGTCATACCAAGGATGATGGAGAAATATAGGGTGATGAGGATGATATGTATGGAGAGGAAACTGAGGATGATGAGGAGGAGCCCTCTGATGCTTTTTCTCTAGAAAAGGCTAAGTTCAAAGGATAGTCTTCTAAGAGAAATGCTGAAAGGGCTTCATTCGAGGACTCTAAAAATGAGAAAGACACTGAAGATAAGGGTTTTGAAGAGGAAAATAGAAAATAGGGGATCAAGAGGAAAAAATGTGAAAGCATAGGTACCAAGAATAAGAAAAAAAAGGGTTATAAAGAGGAGAATTTTTGGGGTAAACATTGGAGAAGATATAGTTGAAGAGGATAGGCTGGAAGTTGACATTGGTAATCTGGGTCAAGGCCATATTTTTGAAGACAAGGAGAAGGATAATTTACATTATGCTTACTATGTAATGGACGGGATTATGGATAGTATTGAAAAATATCTTGCGGGTACCAAGGGGATTGAGAATAGTGATGAGAACACTAAAGAAGTTACTATGGGGAAAAGAGATTTTCCCAAAGAAAAGAGCTTCTTGGTGGATTTTACATGCACTCTTAGTAAAATGATGGATGATGTGAAAAATATCAAAAAGGATCTACGAGTGATGGGATACAAGGTTAACATCATTAACAAGACTAGTTTCGGGCACAAACCTATTGTTGTTTTCCTAGATGAAATGAAATATGTGGTTGGAAGAGAAGAGACTTTTACCGCTATCATGGACAAGGTTTGTGAAATGGAAAAAAGACTTAAGGAGAAGGAGGATAGAGTTATGGCTAGGAATCTTGAGGACATGCTTTGCATGCTAAATAATAGAGTGGACAATCTTGAGAATTGAGTAAGGAAAATTGGTGAGCAATAACTTGTTAGTATTAGGGCTTATACTAAACATGCCAATATTTTGGTTGACAAGATGGTGCAAGAGAAAGGTGCTAAAGAGCCTAAGGAGATGAAAGAAACTACGGGGACAAAAAAGCGTACATGGGCTAATACCATAAATATGACATAAAAGATGACAAGGAGGGTAAGGACTTGGAGGACCTCAAGAGCTCTACTGGGCAAATACATCTCATGAGGATCTAGGCTTAAGACCTTATGAAGTGCATGTAGCTATCACTTTCATGGTGGTCCTATCTTTTTGATATCTGTATTGGGGTTTCTTGTCTTTTTTTCTTGATGTGTCTAATGCTTAATCTATATTTCAAGATTTTGTTCTTTGGTGTTGCGGCACATTTCCTATAAACTTTAACGTTAACATTTATTCTCTAGTCAGGTTTCCGGTCCTTGTAAAACCTATTTTTACTTAATCATCCAACTATAGTTACAAAATGTATCTAAATTATTGATGAAGGGTGCTCCCCTTAATACCACAAACACATAACAGAAATAGAGAAACAACAACAATAATATGCAAGAACAAAAAATTGGCTTCCTATTATCTCCACAAATGTGGAATTACAAACTTTCAGAATTACAATATGCAAAGTGACATGGAATTCCTTTACAATATTATGTAGGACAAAGCCTCGAATCAATACCCAGATCTACTACCCAGAACTACCCTAAACAACACTACGGGCCTTCTTTATATAGGCAATTTCCATCACCTGAGAAGGTTCCAGAAATTTAGCCCTTAGGGCCGACCAAACTTAGAATTATTTTATTTTACAATTTATTACATCAAATTTGGCTCAAAATGAGTTTTGAAACCCAAACAAAAATTTTGAAGAAAATTATTTTCCACCATTTCAGGTGACCCAACTTCCGAAGACCATAAGTCATCGCCCGTTGACCCGATTGGCTATTATAACCCCATTTTGGAAATGCCATGAAGTGCTCTATAGGCTTGACCTACACAAAGTGCCCATCACCCAAATTTTCAACCTCATCCCTGGCCTCTAAAGCCTTCAAAACTAAATTTGAAGTTTCTGTACCCTGCTGCCAATACCGAAAATCTTCAATATCTTCAAAACTAGACCTGATCTAGCCATGAAACTTTGCTGGCAGGCTGATATGACTGAGATGAACCTCCACATGTAAAATTAGAACATTCTGAGATCGTAAGACCAACTTACTAAAAATAGTAAGTTTCCATAAATAATGGCTCTGCACAAGATAGCCCTTATTGAATACAAAAATAGAAATATTTTTGGGTGATGCAAGATTTCTCTTACACCCAGGATGCTCCTACATCAGACACCTAGGGTAATTTGAGAAGTGAACCTATCACGACTCAGGTGTGTAGAGGAAAATGAAGATGGTTAACCTCCTCCTTTGTTAGCCATGATGAATCTTCAACAGGTCATCCTTTCCATTTGACCAAATACTCTTCATATGTCCTATTCCTTGTGCTTCTACCAACATGACTGTCCAGTATGTCTTCAATCTCCTTGATATCTAAACTGGTTGCTTGAATACTCCACTGTGCTGCTGCAACCTCATCTTCAACACTTCCTTCATGATACTCTGTCAAATCTGAAATGTTAAACACTGGTGAAATATTCAGCTCAGTAGGCAATTCTACCTCATATGCATTTCCTGAATCATGCTTCTTCAATATCTTACATGGCCCAAACTTCTTCATTTTCAACTTGTTATATGTACCAACTAGAAATTGCTCCTTCCACAAATGAACCATGACTTCATCTCCAACTTGAAATTCCCTATGCCTCCTTTTTTCATCTGCCTTAGCCTTATACTGCGCATTCATCTTGGTAATATGCTTCCTCACCTCCTCATGGATGTTTTTCAAGTGTTCTGCAAAATCCTTAGCTTCAACACTACTTATTTCTCCATTATCTATCTTTCTCAATTTAGATGCATTTCTTGGACTATTTCCATATACAATCCAAAATGGTGATTTACCAGTGCTCCTATTGACAGAGTTATTATATGCAAATTCTACCTATGGTAAAATCAAATTCCATCTTGTTGGCTTATCTCCAACCAAACATCTCAGCAAATTTTTCAAACTTCTATTCACCACCTCTGTCTGTCCATCAGTTTGTGGATGATGTGATGAACTAAACTTCAAATCTATCTTCAACTTCTTCCACAATGTCTGCCAGAAATATCGAACAAACTTAGTATCTCGATCTGAAACTATGGTCTTTGGCAAACCATGTAGTCTCACCACTTCTCTGAAAAACAATTTTTCTACATGAACAACATCATTAGTCTTCTTGTAGGGAATGAAATGTGTCATCTTCAAAAATCTATCAACCACCACAAAAATTGAATCATGTCCCCGCTAAGTCCTCGGTAAACCCAGAACAAAGTCCATACTGATATCCTACAAAGGCTTTTCTGGTACAGGTAATGGCTGATACAACCCTATATTCTGCTTCACTCCTTTCACCATCTGACATACTCTGCAACTCTGTACAAACTTCTTCACATCTTGTTGCAATTATGGCCAATAATAATTCTCACCAACCAAAGCAAGGGTTTTATCACGACCAAAATATCTAGCCAATCCTCCACTATGCTTCTCTTTGATGAGATTATCCCTCATAGAACTTCTTGGAATGCACAACTGACTCCCTCTGAATAGCATATCATCCTAGATGATGAAATCCAACTATTTCATCCTATCTAGAGTAACAGGCTCTTTACAAGCTTTCCAAGCTCCACCAAAATTAGGATCCTTTGGATAAAAATTCTTGAGTTCCTCGAACCCAACCACCTCAATCTGCATCTCTGTCAGCAATAGTTGCCTTCTGCTAAGAGCATCTACAACCCTGTTAGACTTTCCACTTTTGTGTTTCAAAACAAATGTATAACTCTGCAAAAACTCAACCCATTTCAAATGTCTCTGATTTAACTTTCCTTGACTATTCAAATATTGCAAAGCTTGATGATCAGTATACAAGACAAACTCCTTAGGAAGTAGATAATGTCTCCAATTCTTTAATGCCTGAACTATAGCATAAAATTCCTGATCATAAATAGAATACTTCCTCTTGGCATCATTTAACTTCTCACTGAAATAAGCAATAGGTTTACCTTCTTGGCTCATAACAGCTCCTATTGTAGTACCACTAGCATCACAATCTACGTGAAACACCTTATTAAAATCTGGAAGTGCTAAAATAGGTTATTCTATAACTTTTTGTTTCAATAATTGAAAATTCTTTTCTGCCCCATTAGTCCACTTAAACTCTTTTCTATCCCCTCTCATTGTTTCAGTCAAGGGTCCACAAATACTGCTAAAATTTTTGATAAATTTTTTGTAAAAGATAGCCAAACCATGAAAAGATCTTACTTCAGTAGCACTCCTTGGAGTAGGCCATTCAAGGATAGCCTATACCTTCTCTGGGTCCATTTTTAGACCTTCTACTAAAACTACAAATCTCAAATACACTAACTCTTTCTTCACAAAACTGCACTTCTTCAAGTTAATCAATAATTTCTCATCTCTCAGCTTCTCAAACACCATATGAGTATGCATCATATGTTCCTCCAATGTCTTGCTAAAGATCAAAATATCTGTTGGCATTAAGCAGGATTGCCACTAGTGACAACACTTATTTGCATCCTGAGTGCAAACCGAGCAGAACAGTGTAAATTGACCAGAACAGTGCAAACCGAGCAGAACAGTATAAACCGAGCAGAATAGTGTAAATGGATCAGAATAGTGCAAACCGAGCAGAAAAGTGCAAACTGAGTAGAACAATGCAAACCGAGCAGGACAGTGCTAACCGAGCAGGACAATGTAAATCGAGTAACATTATGTCTACCGAGTCACAGGTATTTACCGAGTTTGAAATGTACCAAGTGGTTAGTATGAACCAAGCCTTCACTTCTACTGAGTGCATGATGATGCCGAGTAATGCAATGGACGTCGAGTATCAGAAAGTCACCGAGTTAGTTTGTAGGAAACATGTAACCATACTTGGGCTGACTCAGTAGCACTTATGTTTATTTGTCAAGCTGACTTTGTAATTGTAATTAATTGTTTAGACTTGTATATAGACAATGTTTTATATCATATCCAAAAAAAAGATGAGTATGAAAAAGAGAAAAAAGTTAGAGACAAGCGAATTACAAAGGGCTAGAGTAGTATAAGAAGCAGCAAAGACAAATTCATCACAGAAGGTGATCAGTACATCAGTGAATCTCATTCAGCAATACAGTTGCAAGTAAGAGATCTACTATTTCATCCTAATAGGTGAATCAGCTTGAAATCCTTTAACTGGGTAGACTTAACAGTCTTTGTAAAATCTCTTAACCAAGTGCATACTTCATTGTATGTTTGTAAAACCTCTAACAAGGTGGATCTAGCAGTCCTTATTGCTCCTAGCAGGGCAGATCATCAGAAGTGATCAATGTAAGCCTTACCCGGCCAACTTTATACTGCAGTATTAAAGCTTTATGGGTTTCATCCCCACCCCAATTTTACTTTCTTTTGGAAGGTTTCTGGGTAACCAAATCTATGTGTCATTGTTTTGAATGCTTTTAAGTTTCATGCTTTCTATATGCAAAAGGATAAAGTGAACTATATGTTAATACATCTGTTATTGAAAGAAAATTTGGAGTTACTGATTCACCCCTCCCCTCTCAGTAACTTAGTTAATTCCTGAATATTTCCAACAATTGGTATCAGAGCTGTATTGGTTCTCAAGATAAAGCTTAACTAGCTTGAGCAAAGATCCAGGACAATGGAGGTATTCAAACTGAACAAGGTGATTGAAAATGAAAAGCTAGATCTGGAAATGGCCATAGCTAAACTTAAAGAAGCAAAAGAACATCTTTCCCAATCCCTAAGAAGAAGGAAGGAATTTGCAAATCAGATGAATGATCATAATTACATTGAAGAAAAGATTGAAGATCTTTTTCCCTCAGATAGCTCAGATGAAGCAAACAATGCTGTCAAAGAACTCCTAGAAAAGAATGGGTCTCTACAGGAAGAAGTGAGAAAATTAAAAAAAGAACAAGAACTACACTCAACAAGATTTTGTGAGATCTTAGAACAAAGAAACAAGTTGAAAGATGAATTAGATGGAAGGAACAATGAAGTCCAAAATAAAACCCTTTAGCTAGAAAACCTAATTGATCAGATCTCCCATACAAATGAGGAAATTATGACTCTAAGATTAGAAATAGAAAGCACAAGAGAAGAACTAAGATCTGAAAAGAAAATCAATCTAAGATTGATGGATGACCTAAACACCGAAAAACAAATCAATGAAAGAATGTTGAAGAGCCAAGAAGACTTAAATCAGCTGTATGATCGAAATCTTCATAGGCAAAAAGGAAAAGCAGGACTTGGATACAAAGGAGAAGGTGAATCTTCTAAGCAAGGTACTCAAAGGAATCAGAAACCTACTTGTAATCATTGTGGAAAAATAGGACATACTTCAAATAAATGTTGGAGCAATGAAAAAGCAGAATTCAAGGAAAAATGCTACAACTGCAATCAGCATGGTCACAAAGCAAATGAATGCAGGGAAAAACCAAGATTCAAAGGCAATTGTCACAAATGCAACAAACAAGGTCACAAGGCATCTGAGTTTAGATCCAAAACATTCAATCCAGCAGAACAAATTATGAAGAAATGTTTGGATAGGATTACAACACTTGGTGTAGATGTCATTACTATGGAGAATATGGACACATTGGCATGAACTGCATAAAACATCATCTAAGGAAAAGAGATACTACCATAAGATGTTTCAAATGCACTAAACTCAGTCATATAGCCAAAAATTGCATGAATGCTAGTGAAGTTGAAGATGGAAAGAAGAATGAAGCAACTAAGGTCAGGAAACAGATGAGACAACAGTGGATTCCTAAATCTACCGAGCAAACCAGTCCAAGTAATGGAATGGGTGGCTCTACCGACTCAAACTAAATTCCCAAGAAAGCACTGGAACTATATTCTCATAGACAAATTTCAAGCAGTTCCAGAACTAAATTAAAAGAAAGATCTAAATCGGCATACAAGATGCAATAAGATCACAGGAAGGTTGGTATCAGTTTTCACCGAGCAAGGTCGGAAGCGATCTAATATGATTACCGAGTGAGGTCGGAGCAATATGAATTCTCAAGTTCACCGAGTTACGAAGTCTTTACCGAGCAATTAATTCATAGTGGGTGACAGTCTGTCAGAATTTATACCCTAATTTCTACTGAGCATTACTGATAGAGTTGTAAACAAAAGGCAAGAAATCAAACTCATTCTTCACCATGAACTTTAGCATTTTGAGAGCAGAAAAATTCCAGAGCAATCAAGCGATTCAAATACTTTTGTGAAAAGAATTCTCTGTGAGCTACCATGGCATCATCCAGCGTGTCAGTGATGAAAGAATCATAAATGATAATCAAAGGGGAATGGAGAGAACTAGATTTCAAACTCGTGCCTGCAATTGCAGTAGCCCTAGACCCGAATGGAGCTCAATCTCAGATTCCTCCTAAGGTACTACTTGTTAATGATATTCACAATCATTTCAATTGTGCAATTCAAGAGATGGGAAACCTAGAGCTAGATATTGTGCGTGAGAAACTATGTGTGAATGGTGTTCTAAAACCAGAGCACAAACATCTGGAAGACAAGGGATTAGTTCACATTACACATTTACCTTGAAACTTTCAGGAGAAATGGGTTAGATACATTCTCAGCCGTGTACATGAAGGCAAGATTTGGCTTGAGCAACCCATAGAGATCACTAAGAAGATGATTCACCAAATCACCGGTCTTCCCATGTTAAACAAAGTTAAAACTACCAAAACCCTAGGTCGGCCGGAGCTGGAGAAGAAAACCCTAGCCGAGTGGGACAATAGAGGCATGAAAGTAAGCAGCATTACTGATGCTGAACTAAAGTTTGGAACACACATCATTGCCCATAAAATATAAAATTCAAGTCAACAGAATAGTGTTTCCTGCGAAGCCATAGACCTAGCATACAAAGTGGTAAAGAATAATTTATCATTTGACCTTGCAGATTTGTTGTTAAAATAGTTTAACAAGAACATGGAAAGCATTCAAACTTCCAAAAACAATCCATGTAAGTTTGGATCTCTACTAGTCTGTTTATTTTTCTATGTTCAGAAATTCTTCCCTTCCAAAGGAAAAGTTGTATGGAGAAAGGATGTGCCAATTCTTTATGAGATAAATGAATATATTTCAGAAATGGGTGAAAATTTTAAGAACATCATGGATAATTATTTTGAGTCTTTCAAGGAGAAAATGAACGACAGATTCCAGATTCCACAGAAGTTGGTGGAGGATTATAAGGATGATATTTGTTTAATGGTGGACTATGACAAAGTATACATTCAAGCAGCTAAACCAAGGATTGTACATGTAAAACCTCTTCCTTATGAGGTAAACATTGATGAAACAAAGAATATCATTGAAGCCCTCCTTAATCAGCCTATTAATCCCAAAGCTCCATATTTTGGAACATATGAAGAAGCAAAAGTAAGAATTGAATTAAGTATAAAGCTTCCACAGGCAATAAATAAAGAAAAAAAAGAGGATAGCCCAAATGCAAATGCTAACCAAGGACAGAGGAGAAGACATTGAAGAAGAAGAGAAAAAGGATGAGAAAACAGAGGAACCAGAACCTGCAAAGAAAAAAGGAAAGGTATTCATTACCAAGGCACCTAAGCCTCCCACTGCTATATTTACAAGGAGAAGTGCAAGGGGTAAGGCAGACAAAAAGGACAAAGATATAATATTGAAAAAGCCTCCTCTAACCCTTCAAGAGAAGATCAAACTTTTGAGAGAAGGATTAGGATCTGGAGTAAGTAATATAAAATCTTTAAAATATGAAACAAGATCAGAAACAGAACAAAAGGAGATTGAAGATGCTGTCATTGAAAAGATGGGACAGTGGAAATACTCTCCTGATGAAATAGCCCAATAGATTCTAGGAGCTTTATTAGATCAAATAAAAATGAGATGGGCCAATGCAAGGCAAACTATAAAAGACATATTTGATCAAACCCTGAAACAGTTAATGCCCAGCTTGAAAAATGATGAAATAAAGAAGGCATTGAAGGAGAATGAAAATAAGATGACACTGAAGTTCAATACTTGTTTAATTCTGATTAACAATATTGAATCAGTTGTGAAGACTACAAATGCCACACGGAAGAACATATACCATCTTCACCAACCGAGTACTGAATCAGTTATAATAAAAGACATTGAAGATGACAGTGATGAATAGGAAGAAGCCACTGAGGTAGATGATACCGTGAGGATAGCGGTAGAAGTCATTGCATCACTTCCTACCTCTCCAGCAAAAGTTACTACATGTAGCCCGGAGACATCTTCAAGCATGGTTGTGACAACTTCAACTCTTGTCCAATCACCTATAGCAACAATAGAAGTAACTACCATTTCTTCTACCAAGTTGCAGTCTCCTATTTCATCAAGTTTTCCAGGAGTAAGTATTCCAGTTTTTGATTCTACAAGTGTAAATACTTTAAGTTCTCCAGTAGACAGTATACCAGTCTCTATAGCCAGTCCTACTATGTCTACTGTCACTACTACTAAGGCATTAAGTATAGATAAGCCTAAGGCTCAACCCAGTATAAGATTTTTGGGCAAGAATATAGTAGAGGATATAGACCTAGATGAGGAAATAGAGATTCCAACATTGGATTTTGCAAATCTATCAGCGGATCAAATGCAAAATATAGGTGAAATCCTCCAAAGGAAAGCAAAGCAAAAGAAGCTTAAAGATGAGAGAGACAAGGAATATCAAATCATTAAGGATGCTAAGGACATTTTGTCAGAAGCATTAGGTATTAAAGTAGACTCCTCTCAACATGTTTTGTTACAATTAGCAGAAGCGGTAAATAAGTACAATGAGGATTCATCTGGGATAGAAAAGTTAGTTGAAAAAGCCGAGAAGAAATTCAACAATAAAGTGCTTGAGCACATTGCTCAGCACATAGCTATTAATCAAGCAGAATTATCTTCAGTTTTGACAATCATTGAATCTTCCTATTCGAATGTTACCTCTCTTTTGGACAAACTATGCAATGTTGCTGAGTTCACCAAGGATGTCAAGGATAAAATGAATAAAATTGATGGGGATTTGAAGATTAGCATACAGAAGCTACAACTTGAACCAAGTTCAAACTCTGCTCATCACATGAAAATCTCATTCCTATCAAATATGCAGTCAGAACTACTGAAAGAAGACACAAGGATCCAGTCCACACTGCTAGATATTCAGAACATGATCCTTCCCATCATGAATACAATGTATAAGCACATTGAACATTCCAAAACATTAATTCATGACAATCAGTTCTCAATAGCAGATCACATGATTACACTCTCTGCAGAAGTCCAAATTGCAATCCAAACATGCAAGATTCTGCAAGAAAATTGGGACATAACCTTGGCACTGATAATGAAGGTACATTCTATTTTTCTATCAAATTTTGGATTCTCCCTCTAAAACACTTGTATATACACCTTTGGCATTATCGCCAAAAAGGGGGAGATATGTATAGAAGAAAAAGTTAGTACATTGAAAGGGGGAGATAATTTATAAAGCCCTATGAAAAAGACAAATTTTGAAAAATCAAAATAAATCTCAGCATGGTTCATGTATATAAGTTTTGGGCAATAAGTGTTTTTTTCAGTAATGCCAAAGGGGGAGATTGTTGGCATTAAGCAGGATTGCCACTAGTGACAATAATTATTTGCATCCTGAGTGCAAACCGAGCAGAATAGTGTAAACCGATCAGAACAGTGTAAACCAAGCAGAACAGTATAAACCGAGGAGAACAGTGTAAACTGATCAGAACAGTGCAAACTGAGCAGAACAGTGCAAACCGAGTAGAACAGTGCAAATCGAGCAGGACAGTGCAAACCGAGCAGGACAGTGTAAACCGAGTAACATTATGTCTACCAAGTCATAGGTATTTACCAAGTTTGAAACTTACCGAGTTGTTAGTATGAACCGACCCTTCACTTCTACCGAGTGCATGACGATGCTGAGTAATGCAGTGGATGCCGAGTATCAAAAAGTCACCGAGTTAGTTTGCAGAAACCATGTAACCATACTTGGGCTGACTCAGTAGCACTTATGTTTATTTGTCAAGCCGACTTTGTAATTGTAATTAATTGTTTAGACTTGTATATAAACAATGTTTTATATCATATCCAAAAAAAAGATGAGTATGAAAAAGAGAAAAAAGGCAGAGATAAGCGAATTACAAAGGGCTACAGCAGTATAAGAAGCAGCAAAGAAAAATTCATCACAGAAGGTGATCAGTACATCAGCGAATCTCATTCAGCAATACAGTTGCAAGTAAGAGATCTACTGTTTCATCCTAACAGGTGAATCAACTTGAAATCCTTTAACCGGGTAGACTTAACAGTCTTTGTAAAATCTCTTAACCGAGTGCATACTTCATTGTATGTTTGTAAAACCTCTAACAAGGTGGATCTAGCAGTCCTTATTGCTCCTAGCAGGGCAGATCATCAGAAGTGATCAATGTAAGCCTTAACTAGCCAACTTTATACTATAGTATTAAAGCTTTGTGAGTTTCATCCCCACCCCAGTTTTACTTTCTTTTGGAAGGTTTCTGGGTAACCAAATCTATGTGTCATTGTTGTGAATGCTTTTAAGTTTCATACTTTCTATATGCAAAAGGATAAAGTGAACTATATGTTAATACATCTATTATTGAAAGAAAATTTAGAGTTACTAATTCACCCCTCCCCTCTCAGTAACTTGGTTAATTCTTGAATATTTCCAACAATATCATCTAGGTAAACAATGACAAACTTACCCAGAAATTCTTTCAGAACCTTGTTCATGAGCCGTATGAAAGTGCTCAGTGCATTGGTTAGCCCAAAAGGCATGACTAACCACTCATACAGTCCTTCCTTTGTCTTGAAGGAATTCTTTCATTCATCTCCTTCTCTGATCTGAATTTGGTGATATCCACTCTTCAGATCTATCTTTGAGAAATACACAGCTCCACTCAAACAATCCATAATATCATCCATTCGTGGCAATGGAAACCTATACTTGATTGTGATCTTGTTTATTTCTCTAGAATCTATACACATTCTCCATTCTCCATTCTTCTTTGGTGCTAATACTATTGGTACAACACATGGACTCAGGCTCTCCCGAATCAATCCCTTCTATAACAACTCATGTACTTGTCTGTTCAACTCTTCACTTTTTGCTGGTGTCATTCTGTGTGCTACCTTGTTTGGCAAACTGGCTCCTGGAATCAAATCCATCTGATAACTGATCTTCCTTACGGGTGGTAATCCATCAAGTACATTATTAGATACAATATCCCAAAACTCATTCAACAAATCTGCAACCTCTATAGATACATCATCTACTTCTTCTTTACTAGCTTTTAGAATTAAAGCAAAACACACATGCTCATGCCTCATACCATCTATGAATTTTTTTCCATCAACAAATGCTAATCTTGCATTACCACATACCTTTTCTTCAATCTCCTTCAATGGCTTTAGCTTATGTCACACTCCATCCTTTGTTAGGGAATAGGTATTCGCACAACCATCGTGTACAACACATCTATCAAACTGCCATGGTCTACCCAACAACATATGACATGCATCCATAGAGATGATATCACATAGTACCTCATCTTGGTACCTGCCGATCTTGAACTTTACCAGGTAGTGTTCATTGACCATGACCTTGTGGTCATCCTGCACCCAGGTAATCAGATATGAATGTGGGTGTTTCTATCTCTTGAGCTTCAATTTTGTCACCATCTCTTCTGACACCAAATTGTCAGTGCTTCCACTATCGATAATCACATCACATCATTTACCCTCACACTTGCATCTAGTGCGAAATAGGATCCTCCTTTGTTTAGGTTCATTCTCACCACTCAGCAAGACTCTTCTGTTAATTAGCGTTTCTCCTCTTTTAGCATCTTTAGAATTTGATGATCTAGCATCTTCATCTACAAGTGCAACTCTGGCCTGGCCTTCATTTCTCCTATCTGTTCTACCATGGCACTGAGGACATTCAAATGCCCTATAACCTTCTTCTCCATAGTGAAAACATTTTCCACGGAAGCCTCCTCTTCCAAATCCTTTTCCTCTTCCTCTTCCTCTCTGATCTTTATTATTCTGATCTTGCAAATGATTGGAATTGTTTCTTCTCTGATTCTGGCTGCTACTAGCCTCATCCTTCTTTTTTGGATCTTCATTTTAGCCACCATATGACCATCCACCAGATCTTCCACCACGACCTCTTCCATTTTGTTTTCTCTCAAACTTTTTGTTCAGCTTTTCCTTTACTTTTAGGGAAAATTGGTATGCCTCCTCAATACTATTCATTCAAACCAGATTCAACTCCTCCTGAATGCTTGGCCTTAACCCATTAAGGTATCGGGCAACTTTCTCCTTATCAGCTTCTGCATGGCCTGTTCTGATGAGGAGTTGATAGAACTCCTCTGTATACTCTTGAACAGATCTTCCTGCTTGCTTCAAACTTTTCATTTTCTTTAGTAGGTCAAGCTCATAATCAATAGGAATGAACTGTCGCTTCAATTTATCCACCATCCGATCCCATCTTGTGATTTTATCTTTCCCTCTTCTATTTCAGTCCAATTGAATTTCTTGCCACCAGATCTTCGCATGACCTTTTAGTCTGGCCTTCACAAATTTGACCCTATCAGGATCCTCAACATCTTCATACTCAAAATATTCCTCACATTCATTGATCCAGTCAATCAATTCCTCTGGGTTAAGATTTCCAAAAAATGTAGGAACCTCAATCTTAGGTCTTTTCCCAATCTTGGAAATCGCCTTAAAAAGTCTTTCTTCCTCCTGGTTCACAATTTCAACTTCTGCTTCTTGATATTCTTCTTCAGCTTCATCCTCACTTTCGTCTCTGACATTAAGATTCATTCCTCTATGAATCTCTTCTTGCAATGCTTGCACTTGTCTTTGCAGCTCTCTAACCTTAGGTGTCATAGCACCAACTCTTCCACCACATTCTCTTCGTGGAGGCATTTTCGCAATGCACGCTAAAACCCTAACCACGGTCCTAGTGCAAACTGCCTCACAGTTGGGGATCTATTTACACAATCAAGAAAACCTTCTCTGATACCACTTGATGAAGGGTGCTCCCCTTAATACCACAAACATATAACAGAAATAGAGAAACAACAACAATAATATGCAAGAACAGAAAATTGGCTTCTTATTATCTCCACAAATGTAGAATTACAAACTTTCAGAATTACAATATACAAAGCCACATGGGCATTCCCTTACAATATTATGTAGGACAAAGCCTCGAATCAATACCCATAACTACCCTAGACAACACTATGAGCGTTCTTTATATAGGCAATTTCCACCGCCCGAGAAGGTTCCAAAAATTTAGCCCTTAGGGCCGACCAAACTGAGAATTATTTTAGGAGTCATGAAATTTTGGAGAGCTATTTTTACTACTAGGCCCTATGCGAGTAGACAGAGCCCAGTTAGAGGTCTAGGAATGAAACATTGAAGGTTTCTTGCAGGGTAGAGAGGCAATGTACAACCCAAGTATAGTTCAAGGTAGGATATAGTTATATCTTAACATGTTATGAGGACTGGGTTCATACCAATCACTTAGAACAAGTTTTGAGCAAGATTTGTACTAGGATACAATCAGTCCTAAAAAATAGGTCTTTTAGCCCTATTTGTCCTAGGTTGTAGGAAGGTAGTGTATGGAGGCTACCAAGACCTAAAACTTGTAGAATATTTAGTAAGAGCCAAAAGGGTATCCAAATCCCTAATTGGTTTTGCAGGTTATTTGAAGAATTTTGGAAAGAAGGGACAAAAGCATTTGTAAAAGGCTACATGAAAATACGCTTAATTAGGCCATTTCAAGGTGGAACCTTGAACCCGATGGAAAAGGGTTTGAAGACCCAATCAAATGGATTCAAATGAAAACATTGGGAATTTTTTCATGATAATGGGCAGCCCTACAATGAAGGATGAAGCTTGTGAGGAGATAATATTTAGAGCTTTCTAAGTGAATGTGAAGGATGGTACTATCTAAAAGTTGCTAGTCTTTCAAGGTGTAGCATAAAGGTTAAGAAATATTTGAGAAGAGTTATAATTAGACTTAGTTAATCATCTAAGCCAATCAAGACCTAGAGGAGACTAGGTTCCTAGAAGAGACAAGCTAGGTCACTTGGTTGTAGTGAAAGAAAACCTTGGAACACTCACATCACTTTTTGTATTTCGTCCTATGATATGTTCGAGTAGGAAATCTCTCACACCTCAAGTACACCATCAACAAATCACCTTGATGAAGGGTGCTCCCCTTAATACCACAAACACATAACATAAATAGAGAAATAACAACAATTTGCAAGAATAGAAAATGGGCCTCTTATTATCTCCACAAATGTGGAATTACAAATTTCAGAATTACAATATGCAAAGCCACATGGGCATTTTCCTTACAATATTTTGTAGGAAAAAGCTTTGAATCATTACTTAGATCTACCGAGAACTGCCATAGACACACTAAGGGCCTTTCTTATATAGGCAATTTCCACTACCTGAGAAGGTTCCAAAAATTTAGCCTTTAACGTCGACTTCCCTAAGAATTATTATTATTATTATTTTTTTTTACATAGGGTCAACTCTAAATAATTATAAAATATGTTTTTAGGTACCCCAACTTCTAGAGGCCATGACTTTCTAACCATAGCTCCATTTTTCTATTATAACCACTTTTCAGAAATGGTAGGATCTAATCTATAGTGCCTGACTCGCACAAGCTCTAGTTAGTCAGGCATTGAATGCAATCTAGAGCCTCTAAGGTCTTCAAAATTGAGCTCAAAGATTTTGTACCTAAAAACCTCAATAACTTCACTAATACAATTAATATAGCAATGAAACTCAACTGGTAGGCTAAGATGACTAAGATGAACCTCCACCTATGACATCAGAACATTTTGAGATTGTATGACCAACTTACTAAAAATAGTAAGTTTCTATAAATAGTAGCGTTACATAAGATAGCCCTTATTGAAAATAAATCATAAATATTTTTGGGAGATGCAAGATCTCTCTTACACCCAAGATGCTCCTGCATTAGACACCTAGGGTAATACGAGAATTGACCTTGCCACATCTCAAGTGTGAAGAGGAAAACCAAGATAGTTAACCTCCTCCCTTGTCAGCCATGATGAATCTTCCACAAGTCATCCTTTCTATTTGACCATATATTCTTGATATATCATGTTCCTTGTGCTTCTGCCAACATGACTATCTAGTATCTTACATGGCCCAAACTTCTTCATTTTTAGCTTGTTATATGTACCAATAGGAAATCTCTCCTTCTGCAAATGAACCATGAGTTTATCCCCAACCTAAAATTTTTTATGCCTCCTTTTCTCATCTTCCTTAGCTTTATATTGTGCATTCATCTTTGTAATATGCTTCCTCATGGATGTTCTCCAAATGTGATGCAGGAGCATCCTGGGTGTAAGAGCAATCTTGCATCACCAAAAAAATTATTATAAAAAAAATAAAAAATAAAAATAAAAATAAAAAATAAAAATAAATTTTTATTTTATTTTTATATTCAATAAGGGCTATTTTGTGCAGAGCTGCTATTTATGGAAAGCTACTATTTTTAGTAATTTTCGTATGTGCTTAGAATGATCTGATTTCTTTCTTGGAGGTTCATTTTGGTCATATAAGTCTGCCAGTAAAGTTTCATTGCCAGATCAAGTGTATATTGGAAGATATTAAAGATTTTTGGTATTGGCAGCATGGTACAAAAACTTTGAACTCAGTTTTGAAGGCTTTAGAGGCCCCGAACGAGGTCAAAAATTTGGGTGACAAGCACTTGTGCCGGTCAAGCCTGTAGAGCGCTTCGTGGCGTTTCCAAAATGGGGTTATAATAGCCGATCGGGTCAATTGGTGATGACTTATGGTCTTCGGAAGTTGGGCCACCTGAAATGGCAGAAAATAATTTTCTTCAAAATTTCTGTTCGGGTTTCAAAGGTTATCTTGAGCCGACTATGATGTAATAAAATGTAAAATAAAATAATTTTAAGTTTGGTCGGCCTTATTGGCTAAAATTTTGGAACCTTCCCAGGCGGTGGAAAATTGCTTATATAAGGAAGGCTGTATTATTGTCTTAGGCAGTTCAGAATAGTTCTGGGTAGTAGATCTGGGTATTGATTCGAGGCTTTGTCCTACAAAATATTGTAAGGGAATGCCCATGTAGCTTTGCATATTGTAATTCTAAAAGTTTGTAATTCCACATTTGTGGAGATAATAAGAAGCCAATTTTCTATTCTTGCATATTGTTGTGGTTTCTCTGTTTCTGTTATGTGTTTATGGTATTAAGGGGAGCACTCTTCATCAAGTGGTATCAGAGCAAGTTTTCTTGAGTGTGTAAATAGATCACTGACTGTGAGGCAGTTTGCACCAGGACCGTGGCTAGGGTTTTAGCGTGCATCGCGAAAATGCCTCCACAAAGAGAACATGGCGGAAGAGTTGGTGCTGTGACACCTAAGGTTAGAGAGCTGCAAAGATAAGTGCGAGCATTGTAAGAAGAGATTCACAGAGGAATGAATCTTAATGTCAGAGTCGAAAGTGAGGATGAAGCCGAAAAAGAATATCAAGAAGGAGAAGTCGAAATTGTGAACCAGGAGGAAGAAAGACTTTTTCGGGCCATTTCTAAGATTGGGAAAAGACCTAAGATTGAAGTTCCTATATTTTTTGGAAATCTTAACCCAGAAGAATTGATCGACTGGATCAATGAATGTGAGGAATATTTTGAGTATGAAGATGTTGAGGATCCTGATAGGGTAAAATTTGCGAAGGCCAGACTGAAAGGTTATGCGAAGATATAGTGGCAAGAGATTCAGTTGGAGCGAAATAGAAGCGGAAAGGAGAAAATCATGAGATGGGATCAGATGGTGGATAAATTAAAGTGACAGTTCATTCCTATTAATTATGAGCTTGACCTACTGAAGAAAATGTAGAGTTTGAAGCAATCAGGAAGATCTGTTCAGGAGTATACAGAGGAGTTCTATCGACTTCTCATCAGAACATTTCTTGCAGAAGCTGATAAGGAGAAAGTTGCCCGATATCTTAATGGGTTAAGGCCAAGCATTCAGGAGGAGCTGAATCTGGTTCAAATGAACAGTATTGAAGAGGCATACCAGTTTGCCCTAAAAGTAGAGGAAAAGCTGAACAAGAAGTTTGAGAGCAGACAAAATGGAAGAGGTCGCGGTGGACGATCTGGTGGATGGTTGTATGGTGGCCGAAATGAGGATCTGAAAAAGAAGGATGAGGCCAGTAGTAGTCAGAATCAGTGAGGAAATAATTCCAATCGCTTCTAGGATTAGAATAATAGAGATCAAAGAGGAAGAGGAAGAGGACAAGGATTTGGAAGAGGTAGCTTCCGTGGAACATGTTTTCACTGTGGAGAAGAAGGTCATAGGGCATTTGAATGTCCTCAGCACCAAGGCAGAATAGACAGGAGAAATGAAGGCCAGGCCAGAGTTGCACATGTAGATGAAGATGCTAGATCATCAAATTCTGAAGATGTTGAAAGAGGAGAAACGTTGATTAACAGAAGAGTCCTGTTGAGTGGTGAGAATGAACCTGAGCAAAAGAGGAGCCTGTTTCGCACCAGGTGCAAGTGTGAAGGTAAATGTTGTGATGTGATTATTGATAGTGGAAGCACTGACAATTTGGTGTCAGAAGAGATGGTGACAAAGTTGAAGCTCAAGAGACAGAAACACCCACATCCATATCGGATTGCCTGGGTATAGGATGACCACAAGGTCATGATCAATGAACAATGCCTGGTGAAGTTCAAGATTGGTGGATACCAAGATGAGGTATTGTGTGATATCATATCTATGGATGCATGTCATATGTTGTTGGGTAGACCATGGCAGTTTGACAGATGTGTTGTACATGATGGTCGTGCGAATACCTATTCCCTGACAAAGGATGGAGTGCGACATAAGCTAAAACCATTGAAGGAGACTGAAGAAAAGGTATGTGGTGATGCAAGGATAAATTTTGTTGATGGAAGAAATTTCCTAGATGGTATGAGGCATAAGCATGTATGTTTTGCTTTAATTCCAAAAGTTGGTAAAGAGGAAGTAGAAGATGTTCCTGTAGAAGTTGCAGATTTGTTGAATGAGTTTCAGGATATTGTATCCAATAACATACCTGATGGATTACCACCAGTCAGGAAGATTAGTCATCAGATGGACTTGATCCTAGGAGTGAGTTTGCCGAATAAGGCAGCACACAGAATGACACCTGTAGAAAGTGAGGAGTTGAACAGACAAGTACATGAACTGTTATAGAAAGGATTGATCTATGAGAGTCTGAGTCCCTGTGCTATACCAGCGGTATTAGCACCAAAGAAGAATGGAGAATGGAGGATGTGTACAGATTCTAGGGAAATAAACAAGATCACAATCAAGTACAGGTTTCCATTGCCATGAATGGATGATATTATGGACTATTTGAGTGGAGCTGTGTATTTCTCAAAGATATATGTAAAGAGTGGATATCACCAGATTTAGATCAAAGAAGGAGATGAATGGAAGACTGCCTTCAAGACAAAGGAAGGACTGTATGAGTGGTTAGTCATGCCTTTTGGGCTAACCAATACACCGAGCACTTTCATGCGGCTCATGAACGAGGTTCTGAAATTTTTTTTGGGTAAGTTTGTCATTGTTTACCTAGATGATATTTTGATTTTTAGCAAGACATTGGAGGAACATATGATGCATATTCGTATGGTGTTTGAGAAGTTGAGAGATGAAAAATTGTTGATTAATTTGAAGAAGTGCAATTTTGTGAAGAAAGAGTTAGTGTATTTGGGATTTGTAGTTTGAGTAGAAGGTCTAAAAATGGACCCAGAGAAGGTATAGGCTATTCTTGAATGGCCTACTCCAAGGAGTGCTACTGAGGTAAGATTTTTTCATGGTTTAGCTAGCTTTTATAGAAAGTTTATCAGAAATTTTAGCAGTATTTGTAGACCCTTGAGTGAAACAATGAGAGGGGATAGAAAAAAGTTTAAGTGGACTAATGGGGCAGAAAAGAGTTTTCAGTTGTTGAAATGAAAAGTTACAGAACAACCCATTTTAGCACTTCCAAATTTTAATAAGGTGTTTCAAGTAAATTGTGATGCTAGTGGTACTGCAATAGGAGCTGTTATGAGCCAAGAAGGTAAACCTGTTGCGTATTTCAGTGAGAAGTTAAATGATGCCAAGAGGAAGTATTCTATTTATGATCAAGAATTTTATGCTATAGTTCAGACATTAAAGAAGTGGAGACATTATCTACTTCCTAAGGAGTTTGTTTTGTATATAGATCATCAAGCTTTGCAATATTTGAATAGTCAAGGAAAATTGAATCAAAGGCATTTGAAATAGGTTGAGTTTTTGCAGAGTTACACATTTGTTTTGAAACACAGGAGTGGAAAGTCTAATAGGGTTGCAGATGCTCTTAGCAGAAGGCAACTGTTGCTGACAGAAATGTAGATTGAAGTGGTTGGGTTCAAGGAACTCAAGAATTTGTATCCAGAGGATCCTGATTTTGGTGAAGCTTGGAAAGCTTGTATAGAACCTGTTATTCTAGACAGGATGAAATGGTTGGATTTCATCATTCAGGATGATATGCTATTCAGAGGGAGTCAGTTGTGCATTCCCCGAAGCTCTATGAGGGAGAATCTCATCAAGGAGAAGCATAGCGGAGGATTAGCGGGACATTTTGGTCGTGATAAAACCCTTGCTTTGGTTAGTGAAAATTATTATTGGCCACAATTGTAACAAGATGTCAAGAATTTTGTACAGAGTTGTAGAGTATGTCAGATGGCTAAGGGAGTGAAGTAGAATATAGGGTTGTATCAGCCATTACCTATACCAGAGAAGCCTTGGGAGGATATCAGCATGGACTTTGTTCTTGGTTTACCGAGGACTCAGCGGGGACATGATTCAATTTTTGTGGTGGTTGATAGATTTTCAAAGATGGCACATTTCATTCCCTGCAAGAAGACTAATGATGTTGTTCATGTAGCAGAATTGTTTTTCAGAGAAGTAGTGAGACTTCATGGTTTGCCAAAGACCATAGTTTCAGATCGGGACACTAAGTTTGTTGGATATTTCTGGCGTACATTGTGGAAGAAGTTGAAGATAGATTTGAAGTTCAGTTCATCACATCATCCATAGACTGATGGACAGACAGAGGTGTTGAATAGGAGTTTGGGAAATTTACTGAGATGTTTGGTTGGAGATAAGCCAGCAGGATGGGATTTGATTTTACCATAGGCAGAATTTGCATACAATAATTTTGTCAATAGGAGCACTGGTAAATCACCATTCCAGATTGTATATGGAAGTAGTCCAAGAAATGCATCTGAATTGAGGGAGATAGATAAAGGAGAAATAAGTAGTGCTGAAGCTGAGGATTTTGCAGAACACTTGAAGAACATCCATGAGGAGGTGAGGAAGCATATTACCAAAATGAATGTGCAGTATAAGGCTAAGGTAGATGAGAAAATGAGGCATAAAGAATTTTAGGTTGGTGATGAAGTCATGGTTCATTTGCGGAAGGAACGGTTTCCAGTTGGTACATATAACAAGCTGAAAATGAAGAAGTTTGGACCATGTAAGATACTGAAGAAACTTGATTCAGGAAATGCATATGAGGTAAAATTGCCTACTGAGCTGAATATTTCACCAGTGTTTAACATTTCAGATTTGATAGAGTATCACGAAGGAGGTGTTGAAGATGAGGTTGCAGCAGCATAGTGGAGTATTCCAGCAACCAGTTTAGATATCAAGGAGATTGAAGACATACTGGACAGTCGTGTTTGCAGAAGCACAAGGAACAGGACATATGAAGAGTATTTGGTCAAATGGAAACGATGACCTATTGAAGATTCATCATGGCTAACAAAGGAGGATGTTAATCGTCTTGGTTTTCCTCTGCACACCTGAGTTGCGGTAGGGTCACTTCTCAAATTACCCTAGGTGTCTGATGCAGGAGCATCCTGGGTGTAAGAGCAATCTTGTATCACCAAAAAAATAAAAATAAAAATAAAAATATTTCTATTTTTATATTCAATAAGGGCTATTTTGTGCAGAGCTGCTATTTATGGAAAGCTACTATTTTTAGTAATTTTTGTATGTGCTCAAAATGATCTGATTTCTTTCTTGGAGGTTCATTTTGGTCATATAAGTCTGCCAGTAAAGTTTCATTGCCAGATCAAGTGTATATTGGAAGATATTGAAGATTTTCAGTATTGGCAGCAGGGTACAGAAACTTTGAACTCAGTTTTGAAGGCTTTAGAGGCCCTGGCTGAGGTCAAAAATTTGGGTGATGAGTGCTTGCACTGATCAAGCCTGTAGAACGCTTCGTGGCATTTTTGAAATGGAGTTATAATAGCCGATCAGGTCAACTGGTGATGACTTATGGTCTTCAGAAGTTGGGCCACCTGAAATGGCGAAAAATAATTTTCTTCAAAATTTCTGTTTGGGTTTCAAAGGTTTTCTTGAGCTGACTATGATGTAATAAAATGTAAAATAAAATAATTCTAAGTTTGGTTGGCCTTATTGGCTAAAATTCTGGAACCTTCCCAGGCGGTGGAAAATTGCCTATATAAGGAAGGCTGTATTATTGTCTTAGGCAGTTTAGAATAGCTCTGGGTAGTAGATCTGGGTATTGATTCGAGGCTTTGTCCTATAGAATATTGTAAGGGAATGCCCATGTGGCTTTGCATATTGTAACTCTGAAAGTTTGTAATTCCACATTTGTGGAGATAATAAGAAGCCAATTTTCTGTTCTTGCATATTGTTGTGGTTTCTCTGTTTCTGTTATGTGTTTGTGGTATTAAGGGGAGCACCCTTCATCAAAATGTTCTACAAAATCCTCAACTTTAGCACTACTTATCTCTCATTTATCTAGCTTCCTCAACTCATATGCATTTTTGGGACTACTTCCATATACAATCTGGAATAGTGATTTACTAGTGCTTCTGTTGAGAGAATTATTATATGAAAATTTTGCCTGTGGTAAAATCAAATCCCATCCTATTGGCTTATCTCCAACAAAACATCTCAGCAAATTCCCCAAAATCCTATTCAGTACCTTTGTCTATCCATCGGTCCATGGATGATGTGATGAGATAATATTCAAATCTATTTTTAAGTTCTTCCACAATGTGTGCCAAAAATATCCAGCAAACCTAGTGTCTTGAACTGAAACTATACTCTTTGATAAACCATGTAGTCTCACCACTTCTGTGAAAATAATTCTGCTACATGAACAACATCATTAGTCTTCTTGTAGGGAATGAAATGTGACATCTTTTAAAATCTATCAAGTACCACAAAAATTGAATCATGTCTTCACCAAGTGCTTGTTAATCCAAGAAAAAAGTCCATACTAATATCCTCCCAAGGATTTTTTGGTATAGGTAATGAATGATACAACCCTATATTCTTCTTTACTCCTTTTGTCATCTGACATATTCTATAGTTTTGTACAAACTTCTTGACATCTTGTTGCAACTCTGGCCAGTAATAATTCTCACTAACCAAAGCAAGGGTTTTATCATAATAAAAATGTCCAACCAATGCTCTTATATGCTTCTCCTTGATGAGATTATCCCTCATAGAAGTTTTTGGATTACACAACTGACTCCCTCTAAATAGCATACCATCCTGAATGATAAAATCCAACCACTTCATTCTATCTAGAGTAATAGGTTCTCAACAAGTTTTCCAAGCTTCACCAAAATCAGGATCCTCTAGATACAAACTCTTGAGTTCCTTGAACCCAACCACCTTAATCTCCATATTTTTCAATAATAGTTATCTTCTGCTAAGCACGTATGCCACCCTATTAGACTTTCCACTCCTTTGTTTCAAAAAAATGTATAACTCTACAAAAGTTCAACCTAATTCAAATGCCTTTGATTGAATTTTTCTTGACTATTCAAATATTGCAAAGCTTGATGATCAGTATACAAAATAAACTCCTTAGGAAGAATATAGTGTCTCCACTTCTTCAATGCTTGAACTATAGCATAAAATTCTTGATCATAAACAAAATATTTTCTCTTGGCATCATTTAACTTCTCACTGAAATAAGAAACATGTTTACTTTCTTGGCTGATAACAACTCCAATTGCAGTACCACTAGCATCACAGTCTATTTAAAACACCTTATTAAAATCAGGTAGTGCTAAAACAAGTTATTTTTATAACTTTTTGTTTCAACAATTTAAAACTCTTATTTCCCCAGTAGTCCACTTAAACTCTTTTCTATCCCCTCTTATTATTTCAGTCAAGTGTCCACAAATACTACTAAAACTCCTGATAAATTTTTTGTAAAAGCTATCCAAACCATGAAAAGATCTTACCTCAGTAGCACTTCTTGGAGTAGGCCATTCAAGGATAGCCTGCTCTTTTTCTGGCTCCATTTTTAGACCTTCTGCTAAAACTAAAAATCCTAGATACACTAACTCACCCTTCACAAAACTGCACTTCTTTAAATTAATCAACAATTTATGTTCCTTTAACTTCTCAAAGACCATAAGAATATGCATCATATGCTCCTCCGATGTTTTAGAAAAGATCAAAATATCATCTAGGTAAACAATGATAAAATTACCCATAAATTCTTTTAGAACCTTGTTCGTGAGTAGTATTAAAGTGTTTGATGCATTGGTTAGGCCAAAAGGCATGAGTAACCAATCATGCAGTCATTACTTTATCTTGAAAGTAGTCTTCCATTCATCTCCTACTTTTATTCAAACCTGATGATATAAACTCTTTAGATCTAACTTTGAAAAATACATAGTTCCACTCAAACAGTCCATAATATCATCCATCCATTGCAATGGAAGTATGTACTTGATTGTGAGCTTGTTTATAGCATTGAAATCTGTACACATCCTCCATTCTCCATTCTTTTTGGGTGCTAACACTACTTGTATAGAACATGGACTTAGGCTCTCCTAAATCAACCCCTTATGTAAAAACTCATATACGTGTCTATTCAACTCTTCACTTTCTGTTGGTGTCATTCTATGTGGTTCCTTATTTGGAAAATGAGCTCCTAGAACCAAGTCCATCTGATGAATGATCTTCCTTAACGATGGTAATCCATCAAGTACATTGTTGGATACAATAGCCTAAACTCATTCAACAAATCTATAACTTCTACAGGTACATCTTCTACTTCCTTTTTACCAACTTTTGTAATTAAATAAAAACACACATGCTCATCCCTCATACCGTCTAGGAATTTTCTTCCATCAAAAAAACTTATTCTTTTATTACCACATACCTTTTCTTTTGTTTCCTTCAATGGCTTTAGCTTATGTCGCACTCCATCCTTTGTGAGGGAATAGGTATTCACATGACCATCATGTACAACTCGCCTGTCAAACTACCATAGTCTATCAAACAGCATATGACATGCATCCATAGGTATGATATCACATAGTACCTCATCATGATATCTGCTAATCTTGAACTTTATTAGGCATTGTTCACTGACCATGACTTTGTGGTCATCCTACACCCAGGCTATCTGATATGGGTGTAGGTATTTTTTGCCTCTTGAGCTTCAACTATGTGACCATCTCTTCTGACACCAAATTGTCAATGCTTCCACTATTCAATAATTGTTAGAAAAATGGTCAACGCTCCCCTCAAGATTCATGACATGGCTTAACCACCTCATGTGCCTTCTATAAGTGTAGTGGCTATATAGGGCATTAACAGGTCAAGCTTTTGGTGCAATGACAACCACTAATTGTAACAAGTGGTATCAAATCTTGGTCACAGGTTCAAATCCCCTTAGGTAATGCTAAGGGGGAGATTGTTGGAAAAATGGTCAGTGCTCCCCTCAGGATTTGTGACATGGCTTAATCACCTCTTGTGTCTTCTATAAGTTTAGTGGTTGTATCAGGCATTAATAGGTTAATATTTTAGTGCAACAACAAGAATTACTTGTAACAATAATCACATCACAACACTTATCCTCACACTTGCACCTAGTGTGAAACATGCTCCTCCTTTCCTCAAGTTTATTCTCACTACTTAGCAAGAATCTTCTGTTAATTAGCATATCCTCTTTTAGAATCTTCAACTACATGTACAACTCTAGCCTAACCTTCCAGTCTCTTATCTATCCTTCGTTGGCATTGAGGACATTCATAAGCCCTATGACCTTGTTCTCCATAGTTGAAACATGTTCCATAGAAGCCTCCTCTTCCTCTTCCTCTATGATATCTATTATTCTAATTGACATTGTTTCCTCTCTGATTTGACTACTACAGGTCTCATCCTTCTTGTTTGGATCTTCATTTAGGCCTCCATATGACCATCTAGTAGATCTTCCACCATGACCTCTTCTTCTTTTTATGCTCTCAAACTTCTTGTTCAACTTTTCCTCTATTTTTAGAGCGAACTGGTATGCCTCTTCAATACTATTTGTTGGAACCAAATTTAACTCCTCTTGAATGCTTGTCCTCAACCCATTAAGGTAACGAGAAACTTTCTCCTTATCAACTTCCATATGGCCTATTCTACCGAGGATTCGATTGAACTCCTCTGTATACTCCTAAACAAATCTTCCTTCTTGCTTCAAACATTGCATTTTCTTCAGTAGGTCAAGCTCATAATCAATAGGAATGAACTGTAGCTTCAATTTATCCATTGTCTAATCTCATCTTGTGATTTTATCCTTTCCTCTTCTATTTCACTTCAACTGGATCTCCTACCACCAGATCTTTGCATGACCCTTTAGTCTGGGATGTACAAACTTGACCCAATCAAGATCCTCAATATCTTCATACTTAAAATATCCTTCTAATTCATTGATCCAATTGATCAACTCCTCTAGGTTAAGATTTTCTAAAAATGAAGGAACCTCAATCTTAGGTCTTTTCCTAATCTTGGAAATGGCTTGCAAAAGTCTTTCTTCCTCTTGGTTCAAAATTTTATCTTCTCCTTGTTGATCAAAATTTCCTTCTTCTTTGGCTTCATCCTCTCTTTAATCTCTAACTATAAGATTCATTCCTCTTATAGTCTCTTTGAATCTCTTCTTGCAATGGTCACACTTGTCTCTAGAGTGCTCTAACATCAGGTGTCACACCACCAACTCTTTTGCCATGTTGCCTTTATGGAGACATTTTTCACACTTTATCATTGAAATCCTAAATCGTGGTCCTGGTGGAAACTACCTCATAGTCAGAGATCTATTTACACACTTTCTCTATTACCACTTGTGTTAGGAATGGGAACACTGAGAGGGGGGTGAATTAATGTTTAGTATATTTTATGTTTTCCCTTTATCTTTAAACTGAACTCAAATGCTTAAGTACTGAAATGAACATTCATATAAACATGAAATAATAAATCAACACATGACATGAATATGATTACAAGGAAACCCAAATAGGTAAAAACCCTGGTGGGAATTGACACCCACTCATATTTTGTACTAGTGTTTTTTGATCCTTGTTAGAAGATCCTTAACCCTATTAAGAGTTGCTTTATAATGGATTAAATATAGTAGACTAGGTCAAGGGTTAGACCTTGTTAGGATTATTTTACAATAATCCCTATTAGGGGATTTGAGACATTGTCCTAGAGCTCACTACTCAAGTGGGAAGGCTACAACCTTCTAATCTTGGATAAACACTATATCTGTTGGACAAACTATCATTATGACACTGCTTGTCAGATCAGTTCCTTTGATGCAATAATGCTTTAAACTCTTGAAAAGATTTAATACATCTTATAGTCTCTTTGCATACTTCTTCTCTACTTCTTACAACTCTATCTCCACTTCTATATGTATTACAATGGGCACATCTCATATTTATATGCACATACAAATCAAACAACTAGGTCGGCCCTTAGACCTATTACATACAATGATTCCAATTGAATTGGTTCAAGCGTGTTTACGAAAAAAATTATTTACATATTGGAAACCTAAGTAGAACAGGCACATAGCCTTTACATCAATAGAATATAACTGCAAATCAAAATGCTAACAGTCGGCTGCATGCACTATTCTTCTCTGGCACACACTGGCTATGTAACTTCAACTGTCTATATATTTCTCATACTTTCATATTTGATCATGCACTCATAGATTAAGCATGAATATAGTCTAACCAAATTATCTTGTAGGGTGCATACCATAATTTTATCTTACACACTTGCACTGATGCTCTAAGCTTCGGCTACTCTATACACTGTCTAGTCTTAAACACTTAGCCAAATTCTAATCTTCTTATCAAGTGCATTGACTCCAGACTACTATATGACTTTGTTGGCATAATGAAAACACTATATTAATTCATATACACTAGTATAGCCAACTTTCCAATGATCTCCCTCTTTGTCATTGATGGAAACAAATGAATATGGCCAAGTTGCTAACTGTCCTCAATATCAAAAACTTTACAAAAAACTTTTGTCTTCTTATACATATCTTTATATCTTATATCTCCTTAAACATATCTATTATCCATATTATATACATAATCCCCCTTTGACATTAATGACAAAGGTGTATCAAAATTGATTCTACAAAAACATACTATGATAGTACAGCTAGATATGCAATCTCGAGATGTTGGATCTCCTTCCAAAAGGTGATCGGTGAATTTACAATCTGTAGATGGGTGCATAAAGCATAATGTAGCTTCTCCATCTTATTTAGATTAGTGCTAGCACCTTGATCATATGTCACCATGGTGACATCAATCTCCTTGATATTTTGATTTAGTATGTCTAATGAGGGCACAAGAGCATTCCTTAACTAAGTCTACCTAGCACTTATTTTGGTCACCTCTTTTTTGCCTTCTGTATCTTTTCTAACTATCCTTGGTAGACATTGTTGCACATGTTCACATCAACAAATGGCTCTTCCACTAATTTTTTGATGCTTTCTATCATGGCCTCTGCCTCTTGTACCTTTTTGTACACATCACTAGTCATCTTGTCTTGGTTCATACATTTAGCAATGATTTTTCTTCCCTTTGTTGAAAACTCCTTTATGGATGCTTGACCAGCCTTTAGTGAGCTCAGGTCAAGTGCATAGTTTTTAATCAATTCATTGAGTCTTTTCTTCATATACATCTCTTCTACAACTAGGGATGCAAATTCTTCCAGGCTAGAGAAGTTTCCCTTGAATTGTGAAATTACTTAACTGATATCATCAACTGAGTTTACTTGGGACACATTCTTGTAAGCAGGTAACAAACTATTTAGGATGTTCACTAACTCTATAAGAAGGGGATTCCTCATCACTTGTTTATCCTTGGCCTTCTCCATAGCGAAGATGCTAAATTTAATCAGGTCTTCTTCTCCCCATGAATCCAAACTGGTTGTGTTAGGTGTCAAACTTGACAACAATGAGGGACTGATGACTTCTTGTTTTACCTTGGTTATTTCAAAAAATATTTCATCCTTTTGGTTAGTTCCTTTCACCTCTTATTTCTCTTTTTGTTTTTCAGCTTCTTTTTCTTTCTTTTCTTCATTTGATATATCCTTAATCCATATTTCTTCTTTATGAATAGGAGTGTTACTGCATAAGATTATAGCTTCTTGTGTGCTCACAAAAGCTTCTTCAAACTTATCTAAATCAGTGTCAATGGCTTCCATGGCCATCTCTACATTATCAATGATAATGGTGCTATCCTTTAATGACTCTGTCATGGGCACAGACTTATCTACCTCTATTTGTATTTCTACTATAGGCACTAAATCACGAGGACCTTTCACTGATGCACTGGTGGGTTTTTCCACCTTGACTTCCTTTATGGGTACTTGTGTTGTGGGTTTAGTGTCTGGAAACATGTGTCTGTTCATGAATACATTCTTGAATGCCTTCTTTGTTTCCTTAGTAACAAGATCATAGTTCTTGTCCATAATGTATAGAGTCCTTGACTTTGTTCTGAGATGTGGCTTCACTAGGTCTAACAACAAGGTATTCTCCTCTAGGGAACATACAGGAAGGATATCATCTAGAATATTTTTCCTTATCCATAGATCTTCTTCAATAGCCTACCTCTTTTGGAATTCAAGAATGTTCCATACATTATAAGGGATCACAATCTTGAGTTCCAAGATAGTCTTCTTGAGCTTCAGCATGTGTTTGACTAACATGCCATGTATCTAAAATTTTTCTATCTCACTATATTTTTCATAGAGCTATGCTACTTGATCAAGTCTTCCCCCATCAATTATTCTTGTACTTAGCACAATGAGACTATGTTTGAAACTTACTTCAGGAGGTTCTTGTGAGTTCCTTCTATTCCTTGTGACTCTTGAAGATGGATGACCAATGCTAATCTCTTTCTTCCCCTTTGGAATTGCCTTATACTCAGGAGGAGAAGTAAGGTCAATGGTTTCTTTGGGCATAGAAGGAGTATCATTAGTTTAACCCTTCTTGTCATCTGATTTTTCTATTTTCACCTTCTTCAACTTAGGATCTTCAGATTATGTCTTTGTTGCATCTGCTCTCTCAATTTACAATACAATCTTCTCTTCCCTTGCTTTTTCTAAGTCTTTTTGTGATACATAATGAATTATCAATATTTTTGAGGTAACCTTGGCAACCTTCCTCTTTGTTGTTGTGTTGTTCAAAACTACATCAACTTCTCATGTTTTCTCTTCATATGTTCACCATCTTGGCTCATTAGGGTTTTTAGGGGCTGATAGAAATACCTATGCATATGCCTCTAGGACTTGTTCATCAACCTCATATCCAAGTGGATTAATCCAATTTGTTCATGGTTCAACTACCTCCATGCATGTTGAGTTTGTTTCAACCATAAAATAGATAGTATTCTTATATTTCTCAACTATCTTTTCTGGTATCCTACACCACATCTACATTTTAGCTCTAAATGTCTTCAACTCTAGATTCATGTAGTCCTTTGAAGTGCTCTCATTACATGGCTTGAGAGCTATCTGAGGCATTGTGGGAATTTGATGAAGGGTGCTCCCCTTAATACCACAAACACATAAAAGAAATAGAGAAACAACAACAATAATATGCAAGAACAAAAAATTGGCTTCTTATTATCTCCACAAATGTGGAATTACAAACTTTCAGAATTACAATATGCAAAGCCACATGGGCATTCCCTTACAATATTCTGTAGGACAAAGCCTCGAATCAATACCCAGGTCTACTACCCAGAACTATTCTGAACTGCCCAAGACAATAATACAGCCTTCTTTATATAGGCAATTTTCCACTGCCTAGGAAGGTTCCAGAATTTTAGCCAGTAAGGCCGACCAAACTTAGAATTATTTTATTTTACATTTTATTACATCATATTCAGCTCAATATAACCTTTGAAACCCAAACAGAAATTTTGAAGAAAATTATTTTCCACCATTTCAGGTGGCCCAACTTCCGAAGAACATAAGTCATCACCAGTTGACCCGATCGGCTATTATAACCCCATTTTAGAAATGCCACGAAGTGCTCTACAGGCTTGACTTGCACAAGCACCCGTCACCCAAATTTTTGACCTCATTCGGGGCCTCTAAAGCCTTCAAAACTGAGTTTAAAGTTTCTGTACCCTACTGCCAATACCAAAAATTTTCAATATCTTCCAGTATACACTTGATTTGGCAATGAAACTTTACTGGCATACTTATATGACCAAAATGAACCTCCAAGAAAGAAATCAGATCATTCTGAGCACATATGAAAATTACCAAAAATAGTAACTTTCCATAAATAGTAGCTCTGCACAAAATAGCCCTTATTGAATACAAAAACAAAATATTTTTGGGTGATGCAAGATTGCTCTTACACCCAGGATGCTCCTGCATCTGACACCCGGGGTGATTTGAGAAGTGACCCTGTCATGACTCAAGTGTGTAGAGGAAAACTAAGACGGTTAACCTCCTCCTTTGTTAGCCATGATGAATCTTCAACAGGTCATCCTTTCCATTTGACCAAATACTCTTCATATGTCCTATTCCTTGTGCTTCTACCAACACGACTATCGAGTATGTCTTCAATCTCCTTAGTATTTGAGCTACTTGCTGGAATACTCCACTGTGCTGTTGCAACCTCATCTTCAAGACCTCCTTGATGATACTCTGTCAAATCTAAAATGTTAAAAACTGGTGAAATATTTAGCTCACTAGGTAATTCTACCTCATATGCATTTCCTGAATCATGCTTCTTCAATATCTTACATGGTCCAAACTTTTTCCTTTTCAACTTGTTATATGTACCAACCGAAAATCGCTCCTTCCGCAAATGAACCATGACTTCATCTCCAACCTGAAATTCCTTATGCCTCCTTTTCTCATTTGCCTTAGCCTTATACTATGCGTTCATCTTGGTAATATGCTTCCTCACCTCCTCATGGATGTTCTTGAAGTGTTCTGCAAAATCCTCAGCTTCAGCACTACTTATTTCTCCTTTATCTATCTTTCTCAATTTAGATGCATTTCTTGGACTACTTCCATATACAATCTGGAATGGTGATTTACCAGTACTCCTGTTGACAGAATTATTGTATGCAAATTCCACCTGTGGTAAAATCAAATCCCATCCTGTTGGCTTATCTCCAACCAAACATCTCAGCAAATTTCCCAAACTCTTGTTCACCACCTTTGTCTGTCCATCAATCTGTGGGTGATGTGATGAACTGAACTTCAAATTTGTCTTCAACTTCTTCCACAATGTCTGCCAGAAATATCCAACAAACTTAGTATCTCGATCTGAAACTATGGTCTTTGGCAAACCATGTAGTCTCACCACTTCTCTGAAAAACAATTCTGCTACATGAACAACATCATTAGTCTTCTTGCAGGGAATGAAATGTGCCATCTTCAAAAATCTATCAACTACTACAAAAATTGAATCATGTCCCCGCTGTGTCCTCGGTAAACCAAGAACAAAGTCCATACCGATATCCTCCCAAGGCTTCTCTGGTACAGATAATGGCTGATACAACCCTGTATTCTACTTCACTCCTTTCGCCATCTGACATACTCTGCAACTCTGTACAAACTTCTTCACATCTTGCTACAATTATGGCCAATAATAATTCTCACCAACCAAAGCAAGGGTTTTATCACGACCAAAATGTCCAGCCAATCCTCCACTATGCTTCTCCTTGATGAAATTCTCCCTCATAGAACTTTGTGGAATGTACAACTGACTCCCTCTGAATAGCATATCATCCTGGATGATGAAATCCAACCATTTCGTCCTATCTAGAGTAACAGTTTCTGTACAAGCTTTCCAAGCTTCACCAAAATTAGGATCCTCTGGATACAATTTCTTAAGTTTCTTAAACCCAACCACCTCAATCCACATCTCTGTCAGCAATAGTTGCCTTCTGCTAAGAGCATCTGGAACCCTATTAGACTTTCCACTTCTATGTTTCAAAACAAATGTATAACTTTTCAAAACTCAACCCATTTCAAATGCCTTTGATTCAACTTTCCTTGACTGTTCAAATATTGCAAAGCTTGATGATCAGTATACAAAACAAACTCCTTAGGAAGCAGATAGTGCCTCCACTTTTTCAATACCTGAACTATAGCATAAAATTCCTGATCATAAACAAAATATTTTCTCTTGGCATCATTTAACTTCTCACTAAAATAAGCAACAGGTTTACCTTCTTGGCTCATAAGAGCGCCTATTGCAGTACCACTAGCATCACAATCTACTTGAAACACCTTATTAAAATCTAGAAGTGCTAAAACAGGTTGTTCTGTAACTTTTTGTTTCAACAATTGAAAACTTTTTTCTGCCCCATTAGTCCACTTAAACTCTTTTCTATCCCCTCGCATTGTTTCAGTCAAGGGTCCACAAATACTACTAAAATTTATGATAAACTTTCTATAAAAACTAGCTAGACTATGAAAAGATCTTACCTCAGTAGCACTCTTTGGAGTAGGCCATTCAAGGATAGCCTATACCTTCTCTGGGTCCATTTTTAAACCTTCTGCTGAAACTACAAATCCCAAATACACTAACTCTTTCTTCACAAAACTGCACTTCTTCAAATTAATCAACAATTTCTCATCTCTCAACTTCTTGAACACCATACGAATATGCATCATATGTTCCTCCAATGTCTTGCTAAAAATCAAAATATCATCCAGTTAAACAATGATAAACTTACCCAGAAATTCTTTTAGAACCTCGTTCATGAGCCGCATGAAAGTGCTCGGTGCACTGGTTAGCCCAAAAGGCATGACTAACCACTCATATAGTCCTTCCTTTGTCTTGAAGGCAGTCTTCCATTCATCTCCTTCTCTGATCCGAATCTGATGATATCCACTCTTCAGATCTATCTTTGAGAAATACACAGCTCCACTCAAACAGTCCATAATATCATCCATTCGTGGCAATTGAAACCTATACCTGATTGTGATCTTGTTTATTGCCCTAGAATTTGTACACATCCTCCATTCTCCATTCTTCTTTGGTACTAATACCGCTGGTACAGCATAGGGACTCAGACTCTCACGAATCAATCCTTTCTGTAACAATTCATGTACTTGTCTATTCAACTCCTCACTTTCTACAGGTGTCATTTTGTGTGCTACCTTATTTGGAAAACTCCCTCCTAGGATCAAGTCCATCTGATGACTGATCTTCTTGACTGGTGGTAATCCATCAGAAACATTATCAGATACAATATCCTGAAACTCATTCAACAAATCTGCAACTTCTACAGGAACATCTTCTACTTCCTCTTTACCAGCTTTTGGAATTAAAGCAAAACATACATGCTCATGCCTCATACCATCTAGGAAATTTCTTCCATCAACAAAAGTTATCCTTGCATTACCACATACCTTTTCTTCAGTCTCCCTCAATGGTTTTAGCTTATGTTGCACTCCATCCTTTGTCAGGGAATAGGTATTCACACGACCATCATGTACAGCACATCTGTCAAACTGCCATGGTCTACCCAACAACATATGACATGCATCCATAGATATGATATCACACAATACCTCATCTTGGTATCCACCAATCTTGAACTTCACCAGGCATTGTTCATTGACCATGACCTTGTGGTCATCCTATATCCAGGCAATCCGATATGGATGTGGGTGTTTCTGTCTCTTGAGCTTCAACTTTGTCACCATCTCTTCTAACACCAAATTGTCAGTGCTTCCACTATCAATAATCACATCACAACATTTACCTTCACACTTGCACCTAGTGTGAAACAGGCTCCTCCTTTGCTCGGGTTCATTCTCACCACTCAACAGGACTCTTTTGTTAATCAACATTTCTCCTCTTTCAGCATCTTTAGAATTTAATGATCTAGCATCTTCATCTACATGTGCAACTCTGGCCTGGCCTTCATTTCTCCTGTCTATTCTGCCTTGGCGCTGAGGACATTCAAATGCCCTATGACCTTCTTCTCCACAATGAAAACATGTTCCACGGAAGCCACCTCTTCCAGATCCTTGTCCTCTTCCTCTTCCTCTCTGATCTCTATTATTCTGATCTTCAAAGCGATTGGAATTATTTCCTCACTGATTCTAACTGCTACTGGCCTCATCCTTCTTTTTTAGATCTTCATTTCGGCCACCATATGACCGTCCACTAGATCGTCCACCACGACCTCTTTCGTTTTGTTTGCTCTCAAAATTCTTGTTCATCTTTTCCTCTACTTTTAGGGCAAACTAGTATGCCTCTTCAATATTGTTCATTCGAACCAGATTCAGCTCCTCCTCAATGCTTGGCCTTAACCCATTAAGGTATCGGGAAACTTTCTCCTTATCAGCTTCTACGTGGCCTGTTCTGATGAGAAGTCGATAGAACTCCTCTGTGTACTCCTGAACAGATCTTCCTGCTTGCTTGAAACTCTGCATTTTCTTCAATAGGTCAAGCTCATAATCAACAGGAATGAACTGCCGCTTCAATTTATCCACCATCCAATCCCATCTCATGATTTTCTCCTTTCCCCTTCTATTTCACTCCAACTGAATCTCTTGCCACCATATCTTCGCATGACCTTTCAGTCTGGCCTTCACAAATTTGACCCTATCAAGATCCTCAACATCTTCATACTCAAAATATTCCTCACATTCATTGATCTAGTCGATAATTCTTCTGGGTTAAGATTTCCAAAAAATTTAGGAACCTCAATCTTAGGTCTTTTCCCAATCTTGGAAATCGCTCGAAAAAGTCTTTCTTCCTCCTGGTTCACAATTTCAACTTCTCCTTCTTGATATTATTCTTCAGCTTCATCCTCGCTTTCATCTCTGACATTAAGATTCATTCCTCTGCGAATCTCTTCTTGCAATGCTCGCACTTAACTCTACAGCTCTCTAACCTCAGGTGTCACAGCACCAACTCTTCCACCATGTTCTCTTCGTGGAGGCATTTTCATGATGCGCACTAAAACCTTAACCACGGTCCTGGTGCAAACTACCTCACACTCGGTGATCTATTTACACACTCAAGAACTCTTGCTCTGATACCACTTGATGAAGGGTGCTCCCCTTAATACCACAAACACATAACAAAAATAGAGAAACAACAACAATAATATGCAAGAACAAAAAATTGGCTTCTTATTATCTCCACAAATGTGGAATTACAAACTTTCAGAATTACAACATGCAAAGCCACATGGGCATTCCCTTACAATATTGTGTAGGACAAAGCCTCGAATCAATACCCAGGTCTACTACCCAGAACTATTCTGAACTGCCTAAGACAATAATACAGCCTTCCTTATATAGGCAATTTTCCACCACCTGGGAAGGTTCCAGAATTTTAGCCAATAAGGCTGACCAAACTTAGAATTATTTTATTTTACATTTTATTACATCATAGTCAGCTCAAGATAACCTTTGAAACCCGAACAGAAATTTTGAAAAAAAATATTTTCTGCCATTTCAGGTGGCCCAACTTCTGAAGACCATAAGTCATCACCAGTTGACCCGATCGGCTATTATAACTCTATTTTGGAAATGCCACGAAGTGCTCTACAGGCTTGACCTGCGCAAGCACCTATCACCCAAATTTTTGACCTCATCTGGGGCCTCTAAAGCCTTCAAAACTGAGTTCAAAGTTTCTGTACCCTGCTGCCAATACCGAAAATCTTCAATATCTTCCAGTATACACTTGATCTGGCAATGAAACTTTACTGGCAGACTTATATGACCAAAATGAACCTCCAAGAAAGAAATCAGATCATTCTGAGCACATACAAAAATTACCAAAAATAGTAACTTTCCATAAATAGAAGCTCTGCACAAAATAGCCCTTATTGAATACAAAAACAAAATATTTTTGGGTGATGCAAGATTGCTCTTACACCCAGGATGCTCCTGCATTAGAATTGATTTGTCTAGATACAAATCAGAGACTTTTCCAACAATGTGAAAATACAAGTAGATGATTAAAGACCCAAATCTAAATATCTTGGTCTTATCATGTTTAGTTTACTTGATGTTGTCAATTAGCATGTGCACGCAAGATTTCACATAGGTTGAATTCTCCATTCTCATTTACAATTCTTATGGCTGTAAGAATTATGCCCGCAGACACATTATTCACCTTGTTGGTGAGTTGAAATCTATATCCAAGTATCATAGACATCAATTTGATGTCATCTTTCTCAATAGGCTCTATATTCATTTCGTGTCTATCACTCCTTGACTTACAAGTTTGCTAAAAAATATTCCTCACATCTTTACCCATTGGAAGGATGGCGCCTATCTTTGAGAGACCTGTTAATTCATGAATTAGGTCACTAGTTATTCTGACCAGCACTTCACCTATCCAAAATAGGTCATCAAGAATCCAGCTCAAGATAATCTTGATCCATTCTGATTCATAGAATTCATATGTTGTAGCATACTCCACTATAGGGTGATTATTCCACTGTGCATACTCATCCATGAAGGTTTTTTCTAGTTTCAACATAGTTTCCAAGTGTGCCCTTAATCTGTCCAATCCTACTGGTTTTTTCTTATAGTAGATGTATGCCCTAATTTTGTCAACATGCATAATGCCCATAGGCATGGGAGAGAATGCCCCTTCTAGGTAATCTAAAGTAGATTTGAAAGGATGGCTCTTAAACACATATCTTTTCTTTTCTGCAACATCAAATACTATAGGAGTAGCCATAACTTACTTGTATATTGCTTTCACAATGATTTCCAAGAGATTTTGAATCGGCGCAATGAGCTAGGGTTTCTGTAACTTATTAATTTCATAGAAAATCACTCGATGGATCAAACTACAATCCTTCTCAATCAACTTCTAAGGATCTTCTTCTCTTCAATTGCTCTTAATTTAAATGCAATGAGAGATCTTCTAACTTTTGTGTACTCTAAAGTAGAAATTTTGCAATTAATGCTTGTTCCGTAAACCAGGCTGTCACTTGGAAGTTTCTATCTTTTATTTTATAAGAAACTGGATAATACACTCTTGCACAAAGGCTCCCTTAGTTTCCAAAATCTTAAGTCCAAAGGTGCATACTCTGATAGTGAGCATACTAGCCATGCAGGGGTCTAGAGCTAAATTAGGTCCCCCTATGACCTTGAGGGCCATTGATCTAGATGTAGAGTGTGCATCCACTATGGATGCATCCAATACATACTCATCAACCTTATCCTTCTTTTCTTCTGACCAAATCATGCTTGCATGCTCTGAGGCTTTCACAAACTTGACTTCTCCTTCGAGATCTAGTACTAGTTCTTCGATCTTTTTAGGGCTTTCCCAACCTTGCATCCTTGATCTACATAACTTTGAGATGTTTCTATCCTTTTTACAAGAGTGAAAAATAATTGGAGGCCTTATATTCCTTGGTGCATTGATATGGTTTATCATTTTACATTCTCTAGCTGAGTGGCCATTATAGTTACATATTTGACATGTAATATTTTGATAACTTCATTGTTTTGATTTCTCTGATCATGCTAAATCCTATGCTTTTTACTTTCCTTAAAATTCATAGCTCTATGATGAAATTTATTGCATGAATAATAGTAGCCATTAAAAGGTCTTACCTCTATACAGTTCCTTGCAATATGTCCATGCTTGTTACATGCATAACAAGTGCAGTCTACTGGCTTGTGCTCATCCTTAGGTGGTTCACTATTATCTTTAGTTTGATCTACATTCTTCTTGGCATCAGTAGACTCTTTTTGTGTATTCTTTCTTGCTCGCATGTTGTGAATCTAATTTTATGCTTCATTGTATCCAATGCAGCTAGTATCTCCTTTAGCTCTTCTTGCACACAACTGAGATTCTATCAAATCAGAACTGGTGTGTAATTTTTTAATGTGATTCCTTGCATCTTTCAATTTAGACTCCAAGCTTTCTTTATTGTTCTTTAGCTCCAAGATTTCCATATTTGTCTACCTTAGTTCTTCATTGAGCTGAAGGTTCTCTTTGATTTGTTCATTATAGACTTCCTGATTGTTAGTCAACATGTCATCAAGTTCTTCAAGCTAATCTTTTCAGGATGCATTTTCTTCATTTAGCTTCTTCACCATTATTCACAAATCACTGGTGGAACATTCTTTCAGATCCTTTCTTAGCCTTTTGATAACTAATTGAGCATCACTGACTTTTTCTTTTAGCTCTTCAATTTCTCTTTTGGATTTGTCAAGGTCTTCAATAGCAGCTTCAAGATTTATTTTCAGATGTTTCATCTCTTCTTTGTCCATGATCTCATCAAGTGGTTAAAATTATTTTCTATGGACCAGAGATCTGATACCAATTGTTAGGAATGGGAACACTGAGAGGGAGGGGTGAATCAGTGTTTAGTATATTTTATATTTTCCCTTTATCTTTAAACTGAACTTAAATGCTTAAGTACTAAAATGAACATTCATATAAACATGAAATAAGAAATCAACACATGACACCAATATTATTATGGGGAAACCCAAATAGATAAAAACCTTGGCGGGAATTGACACCCACTAATATTATGCACTAGTGTTTTGTGATCCTTGTTAGAAGATCCTTAACCTTGTTAGAAGTTTCTTTACAATGCATTAAGTATAGTAGACCTAGTCAAGGGTCAGACCCTGTTAGGAGTCTTTTACAATAATCTATATTAGGGGATTAGATGCACTTTCCTAGAGCTCACTACTCAAGTGGGAAGGCTACAACCTTTTGATCTCAGATACACACTATATCTACTATATAAACTATCACTGTGACACTACTTGTCAAATCACTTCCTTTGATGTGTTGATTCTTTGAAATCTTGCAAAGCTTTAATACATTTTATAGTCTCTTTGCATCCTTCTTCTCTACTTCTTACAACTCTATCTCCACTTCTGTATGTATTACAATGGGCACATCTCATATTTATATGCGCATACAAATCAAACAACTAGGTCAGCCCTTAGACCTATTACATACAATGCTTCCAATTAAATTGGCTCAAGCATGTTTAAAAACAAACTTATTTACATGTCAGCAACCTAAATACAATAGGTTCATAGCCTTTACATTAATATAATATAACCACAAATCAAAATGCTAACAGTTGGTTGTATGCATTGTTCTTCTCTGGCACACACTAGTTGTGTAACTTCAACTGTCTATATCTTTCGCATACTTGCATATCTAATCATGCACTCATAGACTAAGCATGAATATAGTCTAACCAGCTTATCTTCTAGGGTGCATACCATAATTCAATCTAACACATGTGCATTGATGCTCTGAGCTTCGAGTACTCTGTACACTATCCAATCTTCAACATCTTCTTATCAAGTGCACTAACTCCAAACTGCTATATGACTATGTTGCCATAATGAAAACACAATATTAAGTCATATACACTAGTATAGCCAACTTGCCAATAACTTGATGAAGGGTGCTCCCCTTAATACCACAAACACATAATAGAAACAAATAGATAACAACAATTTCTAAGAATAGAAAATGGGCTTCTTATTATCTCCACAAATTTGGAATTACAAATTTTAGAATTACAATATGCAAAGCCACATGGATACTTTCCTTACAATATTCTGTAGGAAAAAGCCTCGAATCATTACCCAAATCTACCCAAAACTTTTGTAGACAACACTATGGGTCTTTCTGATATAGGCAATTTCTACTGCCCGCGAAGGTTCCAAAAATTTAGCCCTTAAGGCTGGCTTCCCTAAGAATTATTTTATTTTCTTTTTTCTTTTAACATAGGGACGCCTCCAAATAATTACAAAATATGTTTTTAGGTATCCCAACTTCTGGAGGCCATAACTTTCTAACCATAGCTCTATTTTTTCTATTATAACCACTTTTTGAAAATGGTGGGACTTGATCTACAGTGGATGACTAGTGCAAGCTTCAGTCAACCAAGGGTCAATTGTGATCAAGAGCCTCTACGGCCTTCAAAATTGAGCTCAAAGATTTCATACCCAAAAACCTCAATAACTCTACTAATATAGATGATATAGCAATGAAACTCAACTGGTAGGCTGATATGACTAAGACGAACCTCCACCTATGAAATCAAAACATTCTGAGATCATATAGCCAACTTACTAAAACTAGCAAGTTTCCATAAATAGAAGCTCTGTACAAGATAGCCCCTATTGAAAAGAAACCAAAAATATTTTTGGGGCATGCAATATTTATCTTACATCCAGGATGCTCCTACATCACACCTATATTAAATATTTGTCTCCTTCTATTGACATATGCAGCATTCTTATATCTCTCATTTCTATCCTACAATTTACTCCTCACATCTTGTTGAAGTTGTTGAAGGTGTTCAACAAATGCTTCCCCATCATCACTAATTCTATCTTGCACAAGAAGTTTTACAAGGTTCCAAACACCCTAAGGATTCTTACCATATACAATCTGAAAAGGAGATTTTACAGTTGATTGGTTAAGAGAACCATTGGTAGAAAAATCTACTTTAGGCAATTCTAAGTCCCACTGCTTGGGCTTTTCACCAACAATGCACCATAACATCTTTCCTAAACTCTGATTGACCACCTTAGTTTTCCCATCAGTTTTGGGACTATAGGAACTGCTAAACTATAACTATGTACACATATTCTTCCATAAGGTCCTCTAGAAATGACTCAAAAATTTAGTATCTCTGTCATATGTGATAGTCTTTGGAATGCCATGGAGTCTAAAAACTTCTAAGAAAAATAAGTTGGATATCCTTGTGGCATCTCTAGTTTTTTTACAAGTAATAAAATAATCCATTTTAGAGAATCTAGCAACAACTACAAAAATAGAATTTGTACCTCATTAGGTGTGGGGAAGTCACAATAGAAAATCCATAATCACATCTATCCATGGCTCGATGGGTACAGGTAGAGATGTATACAAGCCTGTGTTTTTGGAGTGACCCTTAGCCACTTGATATATTTTGCACCTTTCCACATACTTAGTAATGTCCCCTTTTAATTTTGGCTAGTAGTATTTATCTTCAACTAAGGTTATCGTCTTGTCCTTCCCAAAGTGACCAGCCAAACCACCATTATGAAATTCTCAGATAATATTTTCCCTCATGGAACTAGTTGGTATACAAATTTGTTTTCCTCTAAAGATGTAACCATCCTACATAAAGTATTCTCCTCTCATGTGATTTGAAAGACTAGTTGCTATTCCTTTAATCTTCTTTATAATTTCCCAAAAATCATCATCAACCTCATACAAAACTTTAATAGAATAAAAAATAATGACCTCTTTTTCCATTGTAGTTATTAGTGTAACACACTGACTTAGGGCATCAACAACTTGATTCTTCTTTCTAGACTTATGCTTCAAAAGAAAATTATACCCTTGGAAGAAAGACACCTGTTTAGCATGCCTACTATTCAATTTTTAGTGTGTGTTCACATATTTCAAGGCCAAATGATCTGTAAACAATACAAATTCCTGTGGGACCAATCAATGCCTCCAATGCCTTAAGCCTTCAACCATAGCATGAAATTCTAAATCATAGGTAGAATAGTTCTTCCTCACATCATTTAACTTTTCACTAAAAATGGCTATTGGTTTACCTAGCTAGCTAAGAAAAGAACTTATTCCAACATGGGAAGCATCACACTCTACTTCAAATACTTTGTCAAAATTTGGAAGTGCCAATATAGGAGCTTCAATTACCTTTTTCTTCAAGAATTTGAAACTCTCTTTAGCATCTGTTGTCCATGTGAATTCCTTTCCTTTCCTACAATCTATTATGGGTGCTACAATACTGCTAAATTTTTTAATGAACTTTCTATAGAAGTTTTCTAATCCATGAAAAATCCTTACCCTTGTTATGCTAGATAGACTAGGCCATTCTAGGATTGCCTTGACCTTTTATGGGTCCATCTAAACACCATCTTCAGAAATGATGAAGCCCAAAAAAGTCAAATTATTTTTCATGAATGTTCACTTCTTTAAATTTTCACAGAGCTTCTCTTTCATTAGTACACTTAGGATGATCCTCAAGTGTTGTAGGTTTTCTCCTTTGTTTTTTCTATAAATTAGGATATCATCAAAATAAACTACAACAAACTTACCAATGTAGGGTCGTAAAACAATATTCATCAAATCTCATGAATGTACTTGGTAGTTTAGAAAGCCCAAATGGCATAACCATCCATTCATACAAGCCATCCCTAGTCTTAAAATTTTTGTTTCACTCATCTCCTTCACGAATTGAAACCCATTGGTATCCATTTCATAGCTAAATCTTGTTGAAGCATTTGGCCCCTACTAATTCATCCATCATATCCTCTATACAAGGAATAAGAAAATGATACTTGGTAGTAATATTAATAATTTCTCTACAATCAGTACACATCCTCCATGTTCCATCCTTCTTCAAAGTCAACAATATAGGCATAACACATGGGATCATGCTTTCTCTAACTACGAATTCCTCAATTAGTTATGTTACATATTTTTTGAGCTCTTCATGTTGTGTTCAGTTCATTCGATAAGTTGCTTGATTAGGAAGATTTTCTCTAGGAATCTAATCAATATGGTGTTGTATATCCCTTTTTTGTGGGAGATCGTCAAGCAGCTCATTTGGAATAATATTAGAAAATTCTTCTAGTATCTTTACTGCATCATGTGGTACTATGTTTTCTAGTTCTTCTCCTCTTTTTACTACCAATGCATAACAACAACCTGTCAACTTTATTTCTTTGACAACATCATTTACAGGCAACATGATCTCATTCTTCCTTTCATCCTTAAGTGGTAAGAGAGTCACTTTAGATCCCTCCTTCTAGAAGGTATATGTACTTTTCTCTCCATCATGCATGATCTTCATATCATACTACCATGGCCTTCCAAGAAAAATATGACAAGCATCCATAGGAATAACATCACACCATATTGCATCCTTATAGATTTTTCCTATAGTAAACCTAACCAAACATCTTTTATCAACAGTAACCTCATTTCCTTTCTTAAACCATGCAATGCGGTAAGGAAAAGGATGTTTCTCACATTGCAGATTTAATTTCTCTACCATTTCCTTAGCTACCATATTCTCACAACTACTCCCATCAATAATAACTTGGCATGTACCTTTCCACCTGAAGTGCATATAGTTCTAAAGATGTTGGTTTGAAACCACAAATCATCAAAGTTCTTTACAGGGACTTCATCCTTCTCTAGAATGATCATTGATTGCCTCATCATGAGAGTTTCTCTGACATCTGGTAGGAATTCTTGTTCTATTCCTACTAGTATAAATTATGGTTGAACCAGGTTCATTCTAGGCTTTCCTCCTTGATTTCTTTATGGCATGTTATAATTTGAGCATTCAAAGGCCATGTGTCATTCTTCTCCACACCTAAAACAAGTGAAAGTCCTCCTCTGCTTTTCCTAGCCTCTTGCAATTCCATAACCTTGTCCTCTCAGAAACCCCCTTCCTCTTTCTTGATTTGGAGGATCTTTCCTAGTGTCTATATTTTTTTTAAATCCTTGAAACTAATCTCCTTGACCATTATTATAACCTCCCCGAAATGGAGTTTAGGTACCCCTTAGACCACCTCTATTCCTTTGGATATATTTCCTATTCTTCTTTTCTTCAACCTTTAGAGCTAATTGGTAGGCTTGCTCCATACTGTTGACACAATGCATGCTCAATTCATCTTGGATGGAGAATTTGAGGCCATTAATATATCTAGCAGCCATCTTCTCATTATTTTCTTGATGCCCTATGTGCATGGATAGCTTGTAGAATTCATTTGTATAGTCTTGCACTCAAGACAAGTTTTGCTTCAAATTCTAGAATCTACGAAAGAGGGTTTGTGAATAATCCATGGACAAGAGTTTTTCTTTGAGATTTTTTTCCATCTTTCTCTATGTCTAAATATTTTCTTTTTCCTTTCTAGTTCATTCATTTTGGAGGTGATCCCACCATATCATTGCATGTCCTTTTAATTTTATTCATCTTCTTTTCTTCTATTATAGGCTTCCATTCAAAAAATTTCCCCATCTCATTTAGCCAATTTATTAATTTTGTTGGCTTATGACTACCAGCATAGTCTGAAACATTAATCTTGATTGCTCCACTTCTTCCTTGTAAATCCCTAAGAAATCTATCTTCATAGCTCATTTCTTCTAGCCTATCTTCTATATTTTCTTCATTTTGGTCAGTACCTCTTCGGTTTCCCTCTTCATCAGATTCATTCCCTCTTTGTATTCCTTGATTATGTATTCACTCACTGAGTCTTTCAATCTACCTCTACATATCCATAATCAATATTTACATTGGTGTGACACCAAATCATGTATTCACTCATTGAGTCTTTCAGTCTTCCTCTTCCTCTCCCAGCCATCTTCCTGCACTGATACCAAATCATGTAGCACACAACTCTCTGTTAATAATAAAACTCAATTACAAGACAAATAAACACAGATTTTGAACATTCAATATTTTCCATTTATCACTGACTACCTCTATAATTCTCTGCAAACTCTTAAATAACTAAAAAAATCCAAAAATGAAGAAATCCAAAAATTACCTTGTTTGGCAATTTTTCCCATAGTTATATTTTGCCATTTTTGGTAATTTTGAAAACAACACCTAAAAATCTAAGATTCTTCCTAAACATGCCCTTGACTAGGTTAGAATGAAATGCCAACTAATATCTGAGATTAGAAACATAATTTTGGATTTATTACAAAATAGAACCTTTTAAAAACTAGAAAAAAAACAATAAAAGCTTATTTTAGATCCCTAAATGAAACTTTCAGCTCCTGAAAATGTGCCAAAAAAAACCCCAATCAATTTGAGATCATTATAAAAACATATGGCACATCCCAATGCATGCTCCCAAAAACTTTTAGCAAAAACCCAGAAGTGAGTCAAAAGTTATGACCTTTGAAAGTTTCTACATCATTTTATGACCTTTGAAAGTTTTTGCATCACAAACATAGGATTGGAATAGCTCCACAAGCACTCCAACCTAGTGATAATTTGGTTCAAGTAGTTAGGATGATCACAAATATCATCCCTACATAACAAGTGCCTATAGGTCCACCAAAATGGACCCAACCATGGATGAAAACTTGTGTTGAGCTAAGCGAGGGTTTGAACTTTGGTTGAACCATCAACAATGAAACCAATTTACCACTACACCACAAGGTGATCCTCAAAATGGTTTGGGGTGAACCTGGTGAGATTTGAACCAAAGTTGATGCTGTTAGAAATAGGGAATACTGAGGGGGGGCATGAATCAATATTCTACAAACATTATCTTTTGCTCAATTATGGATATAACAGATTATCTTAATACATGCATAACATAAGAAGCTAAACAACATGCATAGCAATAAGACTAAAGAACTCATAAAACATTATTTTTTATCAAGGAAACCCTAGCCAAGGGAAAACCTCAGTGGGGATGGTACCCACAAAGATCCACTAATAAAAAGTATCTTGTTAAGGATGATGACCCTATTAGGAGTCTATTACAAGCATATAGTGTATCAATCCTGATTAAGGGACTATAGGCCTTGTTAGAAGCCTCAACCCTGTTAGGAGTTGGCAGTACAAAATATAATTACCAAATGAGCCCACTACCCAAACAAGTAATGTACAATATACACTAATTAAAAAATAGGTTAAGGTACATAACCTTATACTGCTTGCACCAATATCTCTTCGCTGCTCTTTCACTATCGCTATTACATATGCATCATATATTTCACATCATATCACTACTTCATTACATCTATTGTCAACTATATCTTCTCTTAAAATTAAAATTACATTTATAAAAATAACTTTATCCAAGATTGAACATTTAGGAGGTCTTCCCTTTATATTTTTAAGTCATTATTTTGATAAACAAAATAATCCCTTTATTCGTTATCAATTCTATCTTCATATTCTGTCCTGTTGGCTTGACACTGTCTTCGATAAAACTATCATAACTCTTTATGTACATGCCTTACTAACTTGCATTCTAAGATGGATGTTCAATAGACATCATAGAGTCTATGTTAAAGTGTGCAAGTAGTGAACTTACTCCAATCAACATCGCAAACAAAAACTATGTCCAAGTGCACTAGTGAAAATACTATCTCACAGCTAGACAAATTTGCAATGCGCTCTATCATACTTGCTCTCTGACCTATACAATCTTTATGTGGATCATATGTTTCCATAATGACAACATCTATGTAATCAACTCAGCCAAATTGCCAATAATCTCACCCTTTATCATTGGTGGCAACATATGAGAAAATTGGCTAAGTGCACAACTTCAAAATCTCAAAATTGTGGCCATGGTATAAAATATATACTATCCTTATAACTCCTCAAAAAATATTATCTCTAATATAGTACTTCCCCCTAGGAGTATCAATCATTATTATATACTATCAATTTTCTACTATATATCTCTCCCCCTTTGACAACAATGAGAAAATAAAGGTAGGGAGGGTTTACAAAACTGTATCACAAAAATATTATACCTTAATTCATTATTGTAAAGCTAGTAGGTTTGCAACACAATCTACAAAATCAATCTTCATAGCTTCTATCTCCTTCTCCCATGATTTCTTAATAGAATCTACCACATTGAGTAGTGTGCTTAGTCCATAAGATGCTATCTGACATGCTTGGAGGTTCTCAAAATTTAACTTCTGAACAGATGTCTTAGTTGAAAGACATTCTTCCACCTGCTCTTCAATAATGCTTAACTCCATAGAAGTATGTTCTCTCAAAAGAGTGAATCTTTTCATTTTTCTATCTCTCTCATCTTGCAATACTCTTATTTCATCATATAGCTTCCGAATTTTCTTCTCAACATCACATACCTTCACATTAGGGCTAGAAAGAAGGTTAGATTCATTCTAAATTTCTGCTTCCTTCAACTTCATCTTCTAATCTTCTTCTGCTCTCAAGGTTTTTGATTTTGTACACTGTATGTACAAAGATTTTCCTATTTCCAAATTCTTCCTCAAGTCCTTGATACAAATATCAAGATTGTATATATCATTCCTAATATTTTGGCTAATGTTCAAAAGCATTCCAGCCTCATAGGCTACTTGTGCTCTCACTTTTGCAATATCAGATAAGTTTGTGAATTCATTGTCAAAAGTCCTCATTACCTTCTTTGCTTTCTCCAAAGGGTCTGCTTCTGCAATTTGTGTAGTTACAATGCTTTGTAAATTCTCAGTTAGTTCATTCAGACATCCTTCAAGAATTTTCACTTTTTTGTTCTTGCTGATGATTTTATTAAAGTGTATGATCAAGTCCAACTAATCATCATCATCTACTTGCTTTCCTAGATTCTCAATCATAGATCCAATCTTATTCTTCTTTCTAGTCTCAGGAGTAAGACTAATGTCTTCTTTGGTGGGAATGGGTACTTGTTTCTCTGTCACATTGGTTTCTTCAACAAAATTTTTGGGTCTGCTCTGCTTCTCTAGATGTATCTAGTTCATCAAGAGCTGGATTGTCAACAATGTTCTCCAAATTCTTGAATACATTATCATCAGTATCCAAGGTGATCTTTGTTCCTTCTACATTCATGGTTTCATCTTCAATGTTAATGGTTGGAGGAGAGGGAATGTCCTATTGTTCTATCTCACCTGCTTGCTCTGCTGCAACTGATGGTTCTCCAACATTTTCTGTCATAACCTTGATAATTACTTGCTCTATCTCAGAATTAATTTCTTCATATGTGCCTCCCATAATTTGAATGGTTCTCCTTTTGGTTCTCAGATGGGTGTTTAAGGCTTTCAAGATTTTCTTAAGGTGTTCATCATTTCTCACCTCACAAAGCTTCCTTAAAAGCTTTTCTCTGATAGTTGTGTCCTCCTCTAATGCTCTCTTCTTCCTATTTACAAGTTTATTGTACAAATCATTAGGTATCTGACCCTGAATTGTATCAAACTTCTTATTAGCCAGAATCATATGCTTTACAAATGCATTCTCCAGATTAAGTCTATCTTTGTAATCATAAAGATCATAGTACTTGTTCATTCTTGTAAAGTATCCATCCTCAATGATCTTCTCATTAAGCTTTTCAACTTTGGGTTTCCAAGCTTTCTTTTTAATAGTAGTGACATCATCTTTTATTTCTACAATTTTGCTTGGAACTAGTTGCACTAAAGTTTTATCTCTTTCATGGTCTAGTGGAACTTTCCTTTACTCTTTTGCTAGGTGTGGATATCTTAGCTTCTTGATCCTTCTCAATAACTTCCACTTTCACCTTCACTTGTGGTTCTTCCTGCTGTACTGCAATTGATGATAAAGGTGGTATAGTCAAAACTTCTTTCTAACCACTCTCTCTGATTGCTGCTGCTATTTTCTTTGCTACTAAAAAATCATCCTCTATCATCCCTATATATTTTAGGATTTTCTTTATAGTGCTCTCAACTCTCTTCTTAGACCGGATCTCTTCAATTAATCTCTTTGCAGAGTTGAAGCTCTCCTCGCAAGTTCCAAACCTGTTACACTAAGTGTCAAATTTACACTTAAGTATTCTGCTAACATACTCTTCTGTCTCTACCTCAGATGTCTCATAGCCAAGAGGGTCTATGAACTCTATTCTAGGCTCTACTGCTTCAATATAGGTAAAGTCAATATCAACCATGAAACATATGTCATCTTTATACTTCTCCACAAGAGATTGTGGGATCCTTGATCTATTAGTTACCAAGTTCTGAAATGTCTTCATTATCAACATTGCACTCTCATTCACTTTATCAATAACATGCCTCATATACACTTTATTAATCCTTTCCATTGTAGTTTTTCCATCATTCTAGTCACTTGCAATGGTGTAAGGAAATCTTCTCAATAGATGAAAAAACATGTAAGTGATCAAAGATGAAAATCTAAAGTGTGCATACTTTGTCTTCTTAATCTTTTCCAAATTTTCAAACAGTTGAATTCTCAAAATCTCATACATATCAACTTGAAATTTATCAACACACATTAAATAAGCAATATATACCATTCTAGCTGCCATGTCATCCTGTCTCAAATTTGCACAAAACTTAATGGTTAGGATCTTGCATAGGTATCTCACATCATCTTGTTGAATATTACTAATCATAATTCCTCTACCATTATAGGATGAATTTGTGTTATCAATGACTATTTTCCTCATGTTTTTCTCATTTAAAGGAATAGCTCTAGTTTTAGATAATCTAGTGACTTCATGAATCAAATTAGCTGTAATATCTATCACTCTATCTTCTTACCAAAACTTCCCATTATGAATTCTACTCAAGATAATCTTAGTGCATCCTTCATTATCAAATTCATACTGTAATGCATACTTAATGATCTCATTGTCTTTCAAATATTCAAAACCTTGTTTCAGTGTCATATCTTGATTGCAAACCTTCTGATATTCATTTGTGAAATCACTATCATTGACTATCTCTATTTTTCATACAAGATAACTTCTGACATTTTCTAAATATAAAACTCCATCTGGTACGGATGATAAAGCTAACCTAGGATCATCTTCCAAGGGTTCTACTGGTTCCCTTTTCATTCTAGGTCTATTCTTATCTCTGACATTGTGTATTAAAGAAACATCCATGATTTCTTCTAATTCCTTCACTGACTTAAAGATCTGTCAAGTCAAATACCTTGATTTTGTGATTTTAGGGCTTACATAGATTCGGCACTCAAATCCTTCACCAAATCATTGGAAAATGCTTCCAATAATTGCTCTTTGATCTCCTTAACACTTGTATTCTCTTTGATGATCAAATAATACTAATCATAACCTTGTATTACTTCAATCTCACTTAGATCTGACATCGCATTCAATTCTTTTGCTGCTTCTTTCCAAAAAACCATTTCTGCTAACCTGCAAAACTTGAAACTCCTTGCGATCTTTCAAAACATAATATCTTTCTTTGTGCTCTTAACCATAGCATTATAACATCATAAACTACCTTGCATTAATTTTGCAAGACTCAATTCATCATACATCTTCTCCTACACTAATCCAAGTTCCTAATCTACTATAATTTTCATAATTTAAGTGCTTTGAGATAGGTTAGGTAAGGATTCATTCTTACCACTTGATACTTCACCTTTCTGATTACCTTCAGTGTTGAATATGTCTCCTTGATCTGTGCTTTTATTAAACTTCACTTCATTTGAATTACTACGACATCCTTTTTGTCTATTACTTGCATCTTCATTTCTTCTTGCATTATTTCTAGGGTTAGCGTTAGGATGAAAAACTCCATTGTTCATTCTGCAAAACCTTGTTGTATGTCAAATCTTGTTGCATATTTGACAAACAATTCCATTGTTCCCATATCTTGGTCTAGGTGGATTGATCTGTGATCTACAATTTCTAGCAATGTGTCCAACCTTGTTTCATCTATAACATATTACTCCATTTCTTCTATTGATATCTTCAGTAGGTTTTTTATCTATAGGGTTAGTATTCCTAAACATTAAATTATTACTATTATTCTCAACAAATTTAGGTTTCTTACATTCAATAGCTCTATGTCCAAATCCATGACAATTATAACAATAACCATTAAGAGGTTTAAATTGCTTACCTGTGCAATCTATCTTCATATGACCAATAGTATTACAAGCAAAACATCTACCTTTGAATTCTCTTTGCATACCATTGGGTGATTCCTCTTTCTTAGGTGATTCTTCTCCTTTAGGTGTATCTTCAGATTTGTTGATCTCATCAGACTTCTTCTCATCCATACTTTCAAATATTTTTAAATTTGGTTCCTTGCTTTCTTCAATTATTTTGAATGCATTGAATCCAAGACCAGTCTTATCATAAAATGGTTTCTGAGAAGATGTTTGTTCATCAATCTTCTCACTAGTTGAATATAGCCTTTCAAGTTGTTGTTTGGATTGAGTCAGATCACATTTCACAATTGTATTGTATTTCTCAAGTTCAACATATTGCAAATTGACTTTCTCAAATTTAGATGTTACTTTGCCAAGTTTAGATTTTAGTTCTTCATTTTCAATCTTCAAATTTTCATTCTCAGATTTCAGATTTTCTTCATTCTTGCTATTTCCATCTTTTAGACTAAGCTTGTAATGTCCCCGCTAGGGAACCCACAAGGAATCAGGTCTTAAGACCAAAAATTGCAACTAATAATTTTTTTTCCTAACTTTACATCATTATTAGTTCACATTTACATTCCTTAAGGCTCCCTTAATGAAATCATTTACTAACATATTTACATTACTTATCCAAATTGAATTTCATATCGTTTCTTTACTATCACATTTAGAACTTAAGAGATAGGGCAAGAAAATAACATTTCATTTACAATTATGTTTCTTACTTCATATACTAATTTCATTTCTCCTTCCTACACATTGAATAACTATTCATTACAAATTACATTTCGTCCATAGCATAATAAACATTTTTTTTCTTTCATTGCAACAAAGAAGAGATAGAAAGGATCATTCAACATTACATTGTATATTTCCAACTTTGTTCTAAATCAAATAATTATACTTTAAGTTATACTTGCATAAAGTATAACTTAAAGTATAAAGTATAACTTAAAGTATAAGAAATACAAGGAGAATAAGTTCTTTCCTTATAACTTAAAAAGGGTCCTTAGCATTCTCCTTGTATTAAAGTACGTAAACTTATACTTAAATGTTATAATTGTATAAATCCTGAATCCTATTTTCATCGGTTTACACTAGCTCTTTCGGTTGACACTACCTTGGTCAGTTAATACTAGATTGGTCGGTTAATACTGCAATGGTCGGTTAACTCTGGACTGGTCGGTTAACACAGGACTAGTCGATTATTACTGCATTGTTCGGTTAACATAGAACTAGTCGGTTAACATAGAACTAGTTGGTTAACACTGTAGTGGTTGGTTAACACTAAATCGACCTGGCTCGGTTAATACTAAATCGATAAAAACTACAGAATATGACTGTCGGCTATGACTTGCAGGTAAAACTGGGCATTATAGGAGCTATAGTTGCCTAATCTGAGCATGACCCATTTGAGATCTCTCAGTTTCCCTTAAAAAATGGCTCATCAATCCATCCTATCTATCTAATAAATATGTTCTAGACTTGGACAAAGAAAACTCGAGCTAAAATAGATATGAAACTGTGGGGTTAAAATAGAAGTTCTAAAGCCTCAAAGAACACATGGACATTCTAGATAAGAGAGGAAATAAAAGGAGAATGCCAAGGACCCTATAGCCTCTAACAAATGTAGAAATAATCATATACATACAATCATGGTGAAATATGTAAACATGATCATAAACTCCAAATCACTAATACGAGCACAACACATATAGATATGTAGAACTTAATCATTCTAAAATTTATATAGACAATACAACACACAGAGAACACATTCATACACCAAGAGGAAGAATCGAGATTCTTCCCAGTTTTAGACCCTACCTTGGGTCCTGCGGAGAAATCCTCTTCCCTTGACTAGAGAATCTCTGCAAAACTTCAATCCTTGAGTAGATAGCCTTCTGGAAATCTTCCTCGGGCAATCTACTCCAAGAAATCCTCACACAGATGACTTCACCAACTAGAAACTCTCAAACTCACATAAACTCTCACCAAATCTTTCTGAAGAAAATGATTACAGACAACTCAAAAGGAAACAATTCTTCCAAAAATTATCATCCTCCCGCACACAAAAATCTACAAATATTTATCTTCCAACTATGTGGTTGGAGGAGTTGCTTTATGGGAAGCAACTTCCCCAACTTCCATAGTTGGTTGGAGGAACAACCAAATAATTTCCTGTAAAGACTTTAATCAAGGTTTTAATAAAGTTAATTAAAATATCTTTTAAATGAAAGCATAACAAGAATAATAGACAAATACCTTTCAAGAAAACCACATAGCACAATAGGAAAACAAGTAGCCAAACTTCTAAGAGGTCACGAGTTCAACTCCCTCCTAGATAATTAATTTTACTACAAAGGGCATTTTCCTTTTTATTAAATACATTCACTAAATATACTTTATTTCACTCACTTTATTTACTTATTATAAATAACATACCATTTTCACAAATAACGAAAACATATAATTATTATTGTTTATATAAGCATGGATATATGCGTGTGCACCCACATATACACATACCTATATAAAATACAAACAATTATAACATATTTATAATTATGATACATGCAAAATAGATTAATTCTAACTCATAACATACACTCAGACCAACATCAAATCAAGTGCATAACATAACTGAATTCTACTTCCCCAACTAGGATATCTTCCTAAATGGAATTCTAAGTCCATGGGTAACCTTGAGAGTATCTTGGTTAAATCTCCACACATCAACAGTTTAAGGATTTTGAAGGCATGCTCAAACCTATGTAGCCAAGTGGAGATGATGCCTGGTACCTACTTCCTACATCACCAACTGATATGCATATACAAATATATAAATATAAACAGATAGTGGCAAACAAGGAGGGAGAGTGCGACATCATGTGGACCTCCCGTAGGAGTAACTACGACTGCCCCTCCTCATCCTACACTCACATCAACTAGTGAACATCAAACCATAATAGGATCAGTATGGTTAGATCAGAATATAAACATCATCATAACACAAATCAATGTAAAACATTTTATTGATAGTTCATTTCTAGCCATTCATCATTAAAATTATTACTCATTTAATATTTCCAATAAACTATAGTAACCAGATATATATATGCTCAAATGTCTAATAACCATAGTCCATCATAAAATCCAAAGTGTCAAAGAAAAAGTCTTGTCAGTCTAACATACGAAGATGCTAGAGTGGGCATTACAAAGCTTCAAATTTGCTATCTTCAGTTCATGCTTAAGGATCTCATTTTCTTTTTCTAAATTGTCATCATAATCTTCAATAAGAACTTCAGATTCCTTTTCAGATTTTAGATCTTCCAACTTGTTTTTTAGTTTCTCAATGAGCTTCTTTCCATCATCATATTTCCCTTTTAGAGTGTCTCTTTCATCAGTAAGTATATCAATCTGTTCAAGAGCTTCTTCAAGATTCTTCTGTAGTTGATCCATATCCATAGAGATCTTACTCAAGTTGCTAGGCTTTCCTTTAATGATTCTTTTCCAAGTAACTAAGCTCTGATACTAGTTGTCAGAAATAGGGAATACTGAAAGCGGGGGGGGGGGGGGTGAATCAGTATTCTAAAAACTTTATCTTTTTCCCAATTATGGATATAACAGATTATATTAATATATGCATAACATAAGAAGCTAAACAACATGCATAGCAATAAGACTAAAGAACTCATAACACATTATTTGTTCTTGAGGAAACCCTGGCCAAGGGAAAACCCCAGTGGGGATGGTACCCACAAAGATCCACTAATCAAAAGTATCATGTTAAGGATGTTGACCCTGTTCAGAGTCTATTACAAGCATATAGTGTATCGGTCCTGATTAAGGGACTATAGGCCTTGTTAGAAGCCTCAACCCTGTTAGGAGTTGGTAGTACAAAATGTGATTACCAAATGAGCCCACTGCCCAAACAAGTAATGTACAATATACACTGATTACAAAATAGGTTAAGGTACCTAACCTTATACTGCTTGCATCAATATCTCTTCGATGCTCTTTCACTATCACTATTACATATGCATCATATATTTGGCATCATATCACTGCTTCATTACATCTATTGTCAACTATATCTTTTCTTACAGTAACAATTACATTTATACAAATAACTTTGTCCAAGATTTAACATCTAGGATTTCATCCCTTTATATTGTTAAGTCATTATTTTGATAAACAAAATAATCCCTTAACTCTTTATCAATTTTGTCTTCATATTCTATACTATCAACTTGACACTGTCTTTGATAAAACTATCATAACTCCTTTCGTACATGTTGTACTATCTTGCGCTCTGAGATGGGTGTTCAATAGACATCATAGAGTCTATGTTCAAGTTCACAAGCACTGAAATTACTCCAATCAATATCAAAAACAAAAATTGTGGGCAGGTGCACTGGTGAAAATATTGTCTAACACTTAGACAAATTTGCAATGCACTCTGTCATACTTGCTCTCTGACCTGTGCAATCTTCATGTGGATCATATGTTTACATAATGACAACATCTATGTAATCAACTCAGCCAAATTGCCAACAGATGCGTAGCACCAAGATCATTGACCTAACACTACACCTCACAACTCATGTTTACACCATCTCATCTACACAATCACCCTTATTCTTTAAAAAATTCTATTTTGTACATACACTATGAGATTGGCTGTATACGCTAGCCTCACACCATAAAATTTTTGGTTCTTTCATGCCACCATTTTTATACATCCTTGATGAAGGGTGCTCCCCTTAATAATACCACAAACACATAACAAAAATAGAGAAACAACAACAATAATATGCAAGAACAGAAAATTGGCTTCTTATTATCTCCACAAATGTGGAATTACAAACTTTCAAAATTACAATATGCAAAGCCACATGGGCATTCCCTTACAATATTCTGTAGGACAAAGCCTCGAATCAATACCCAGATCTACTACCTAGAACTATACTGAATTGCCTAAGACAATAATACAACCTTCCTTATATAGGCAATTTCCACCGCCCGAGAAGGTTCCAGAAATTTAGCCCTAAGGGCCGACCAAACTTAGAATTATTTTAGTTTTCAATTTATTACATCAAAGTCGGCTCAAAATAACTTTTGAAACCCAAACAGAAATTTTGAAGGAAAATTATTTTCCGCCATTTCAGGTGACCCGACTTCCGAAGATCATAAGTCATCACCAGTTGACCCGATTGACTATTATAACCCCATTTCAGAAATGCCACGAAGCACTCTACAGGCTTGCACGACGCAAGCACTTGTCACCCAAATTTTCAATCTCATCCGGGGCCTCTAAAGCCTTCAAAACTGAGTTCAAAGTTTCTGTACCCTGCTGCCAATACCAAAAATCTTCAATATCTTCCAATATACACTTGATCTGGCAATGAAACTTTACTGGCAGACTTATATGACCAAAATGAACCTCCAAGAAAGAAATCAGATCATTCTGAGCACATACGAAAATTACCAAAAATAGTAACTTTCCATAAATAGCAGCTCTGCACAAAATAGCCCTTATTGAAAATAAAAATAGAAATTTTTATTTTTTTTTGGGTGATGCAAGATTGCTCTTACACCCAGGATGCTCCTGCATCAATCCTATAAGTATTACTAAAAAAATAATTTTTTTTGTTGGTCTTATATCATTAATTGGCACAAAACTCACCTAGTATGTAAAACCTTGATAGTCCTTGTAATACTTTCATATTTTTGTCTACCCTTAGATACAACATGACTTGTTAGCCTTATGCCTCATTGTAGAATTATCTCCTAGAAATTATATGAGGATCTTACTATACCTATAGGTAATGCATTTTTTATATGGCTTTATATAATACTAGTCCTAAATATCACAACTTAACATTTTATATTATCTCTCTATGTTTTGAATGTTAAACAAATTTATTATGTCATACTTTTATTTTACCTTAATATTTAAGAATGATAAGATACCTTGTCTCAGGAGCTATTGCCTTGGAAAATAACATGTAAATGGTGTTTTTGAGACCAATTAGATTCTAAGTGACCAAAAATGCCTTAGGAATAATAGTCCACCAATACAACTGAGAGGGGGAGGTAAACCAGTTGTATCACAAATTATTAAGCTTTAAATTGTAAGTAGAAGCTACACCAAATCTAATGATAACACAGTAAATGTCAACACAATAACACAATATTTTGTTGTCGAGGAAATCATATTAAAGGTAAAACCCCAATGGGAATTAGCACTCACAAATGATGCACTGAGATTATAGTATCCCTTTTAAAAGATATAGCCCTGTTAGGAGCTTATTAAAATATTACAGTAGACGGTCCTTGTTAAAGGATAGAGACCCTATTAGGAGTCAAAGAAAAGAGTAGGCTCACTACCCAAATAAGGTTATGTCCACCTCTAGAACATACTATTTTCAACACAAGTGTATATAAAGGAAATACATAATCCTTGTGAACTGATTGATAGAAACTGTGTTTACTAGATCAATTCCAATGAAGTATATAAACTACCCTTTTCTCTACATCCAACAGATACAACCGTGCAACTTCCATAATTGTCTATTACATTCCTTCCATACACTATGTCTTTTCAAAAGAAAAGATCTTAAACATATATACCCTACTACAGTAAATGATCAGGTCAGCCAATAAGGCTTTCCTAATATACAAATAATTACATAACCCCTTGCTAAGATACACACAATATCTGAAACAAGTTTAGAACAATTACAATTCAATAATCAAGGTCCAACATCCTTAATTCATGCTCGGTATCCATAATACACGCTACAACTTTGAAGTCAGCCCCAAGTAGGTCTTCCTCCATAGCACATGCCACAATAGATGTCATCATGCATTCCATGACTTGCTAAGATCAATGAACATTCCTTAATATGTTGTCTAACATCCCTTGAGCTCGCATATACTGAATCCACATTACTTGTAAGATATACTCAAAACACAAACACTTAGTCTATCAACTTCCACTATCACAGTCCACGAACCAGTCTTCACCAAAGCTTCTGTAACTCAACCAATATGAAATATTACAGCATGTGATCTTAGATATAAGATCACAACACTTTCCTGTATACAACCATGTGTTCACTCAATCTGAATCATCCGTACAGTATTTGTACACTGTAATACCCAATTTGTTCTCTTCATAAAAACATATGTTGATATCAGTGACAAAACATGAATGACAACAGCATCTGTAACTAATACTCAACAAGATAATGCTCTAGTGTAGTGATTAAACATATTAAATGCATCAACAACATCCAAAAAAAAGTACATGACATGTTTATTGAAGGTCCACTTCAACTAATTATAAGTTTACCCTGGCTTTTTAGGAAAATTTATGAGATTTTTTATTTTTTATTGAGTTTCAAATTAATTGAAATTCTTTTAGATTTAATAATTAGTTATTTTCAGATTGATTGTTTATTTGATATTTTCTATAACTAAATTAGTAGAATTTTTCATTTTTTAATGATTGGTTAACTTATATATGCAATTCATCATTTATATGTCAATATAGATTAATTTAAGTAATTTATATTGGCTCAAATTATAATATTTATTAACATATAATTAAAATCCTATTTAATTAAATTATTGGTGAAATGTTGAAGCTTCCACTTTATATTAATAGAAATGAAAATTACATGTATAAACATATCATCTCTTTCAAACTATAATCAATACAAAATATGAAAGGAAATGGAGAAGCTAGAAAATCCATGATAACTAGCAGTTTGAGAAAATTCAAAAATCAAATTAGGAGTGGACCAAAATCTCCAAATAAAAGTCCGATTCAAAAATAGAGCTACATATAAAAACTTTATATATATTCTATATTTTGTTATGTACTAGAACAAAATTAATCGTGCAAGAAACACACTCCAAATTAACTTGCGGTGGAAAATAAAAGACAAAGGGAGCACATAAGAAGAATATGTGAAATGAGAAAAGTTTGAAGAGAAGGTATGCCGTAACAAATTTTAACGATATGTACAATAGATCAAATTGACTATATGTAAATCACGTTTAAGTATCAACCATAAAACCTATTGAGGTAATGAATGATCAATAAAATATGCCAAATGTTAGCTAAGAACACACCAATATTAAGAATTACTAGAATTATTTGTAAGATAGACTAAAGTATCTAATTGATAAGATGATAATATTTTGAAACTAATTCCGAACAAGAATTCCTCATCATACTTATAGAATAATGAAAAATAAGATACAAAAACATATTTTGAGAGATTGAATCAAAGTACAAGGTGGAAATCTAAAAACTATTACATATTCAAATTTCTACTAGGTGACATTGTTGTACTAATCTTATGTTTCTCTTGAAATGAAATTTGTTGTTTAAAAAAATAGTATAATCTTTGGATATAAAAGACATTACGATTACCTCTAGGATGGCAACATGTATTAGATGTGAAAAATAGATACGTCATTTTTTACTTCAATAGAATTAGTGGTGCTCTCTTAGGATATACTTAATTGATAAAATAATAATACTTAATTTTATAAAATAAAATAGAAATAAATATATTATCTATTTGTGAAAAGTGAATGGTATATGGCATTAAATCAATTGAGAACATATTTTTTTGTTGAAATTTAAACAAATAATATTTTCAAGTACTAACTTCATTGATCAACAAATTTCTTTTTGAGAACCATAGAGGATGACAACAACAAATGCAACCTACTAGAAATTTACAAATGAAATAATGAAGAAGCTTAAGTTCAATTCTAAACTCTAATTTAATAGAATTATCTATTCAACACAAATTATTACACATACATTGATAACTAAACTTGTTAAAAAAAATTATATGTTAAAAACCTTTTATAACAACCAAATTCATTTAGACATCATCATTTTCTATTGAAATACTAAATAATTCAGTAATTATCAAACAACAATTTAGACTTAAAATAATTCTAATTCTTTGAAAAAAAAAGAAAATTAATCAATCATTAACTAAAGTTTTTTTAATTTTTTTTAATGAGATTTGTTCTACATATGATCTTTATCAATACTTTTAAAAATAAAAATTAGTTTCACTTGTTTAATTTTATATTTAAAATTTGAAAGGTATCATAATATGCTTGTAATGATAACTCACAAAATACTTTATTATAAAAAAATGTATTAATGTCTAAAAATAACCACTCCAGCATGACACCTTAATCAAATTAAAAATTTTATAGTCGTATGTAAGGAATTCAATAGACTCTATTTTTCGTTTTTTATCAATCTCATACTTTGTGCCATTCGTTTGATTTGTTTTGATGGGAGCTGTATAATAAGTCCCGCCCCTTCCAATGTTCAACCAATTGCTATCATGCCTAAAATACTTAGGGCTGGAACAGACGGAAAACTTTTGTAACATTATTGGGTAAATACAGATACATTTGGTTGACTCCCTAAATACAAATCTACTCCCTGACTGATGACTGAGATGAAGTTGAAGATGGTCTGTGATATGGGTAAGGCACAGGCGTCCTACATATTGGGCAGTCTTTCTTTCTCTGTAACCATTGGCGAAGGCAGTCATGGTGGAATGTATGAGAATTGTGACAGAACATCTGGCAAACATCTTCCCCAATCTCAAATTCAATCATACAAATTATACAAGACGGAACACTATCAATGTGAACAGGAGTTATTTTGATGGTATCAAGCGCGTCTATCAACTCTCTTGCCTCCCTCTCCATCTCTTGAGATTTAACGACTTGCAGGTTCCTAATTATCTGTGCAAGCATGCTCCTCGCTTCTGTTCGGTCTCCTCCTTCTATTATCCGCCGCAAACTTTGTATACCTGCCTGTAATACATCTCTTAATTCAGGACTGACCTCTTCTTCTAATATCCGCTGCAAACCTTGTATACTTTCCTCTAATATATCTCTTAATTGAGTATCGACCTCATTTCCATCTTGTCCTCCCCTGGATGTCATTATTCTCCCGGATTTTACGATGAAGCAAGATTGTGCCTTAACTCACTACTCTTCACGCAAAAAATAGACCAAGCGGAAAACTATGTAACGTGGTATTGCATATGGAATTTGTCTGATCATTTGTTTTTCTTACATATGATGATGGAAAGGTGGCAGGGCACGCCGTTCTTTGGAACTCATTTTCCCTTTCGTGAATCGGGCGTCGTTCAACATTTCTACAAAGTTGTGAAAACAAACTAGTAGCGTATGATATAATAGGACCCAAAAAAGGATCACTCGTAGTTTATACTCTAATTATTGATATATTTACATAATTTTGCTTATGTGAGTAATTACGAGTTCTATTGATTAACAAGTGCTATATAGTGACCAAATACTTGCTTTTAGTAATTAATTTTAATTTTAATTTTAATTTTTATTATAAATTTAATCTTAATTTTCATAAATTTATTATAATATATAAGATATTTTAATTAATTATATAACTATATAATTATAATTTTTTATATAGTTATAATTGTAGTAATAAATAAATTTTAAAATTATAATTAATTTAAACTTTAATTTTAATTTTATTTGTAAATATAACAATAGTGCTAATTTTATTTTATTGATATATTTTTTATTGCATATGATTAATATTATTCTTTATATAATATTGTATTATTATATTATACATAAATTATAATTATAATATAATATGTTTAGAATGTATAATAATTATAAATATAATATTATTATTTTAATTTATAAGATAATCTATATTATAATAATAATATATAATAATTTATCTTAGAAGATTATATAACAGAAATATATATTATTTTTATTTAACATTTCCAATTCATTATAATATAAAATATTTATTTATTATGTTTAATTTAAATTATAATATTTTGTAAGGGAAAATATATCACACATTTGTTTACCTAAATATTTATTAATGCATAATTTACATATAATAAATTTTAAAATATTTTTAAAAAATATATAAATGAGAATAAATATATATTATATTATATCATATATTTACAATATTTTTATTTACATTAGAAAAAGTGAGTTATATACTAAAATAAACTCATGTAATATAATTTAAAATTTAAAAATTTTAATATACAACTAATATAAAAAAGAAAAAGATTAATGAAAATCATAATTAAAGATAGAAAGAAAAATTATTTCGAAGCAGAAAACTATGCAATATGGAAGGAGCAATGCATTTTCATGTGGTAAATTTTAATAGGTTCACTCCTGTAATAGGACTTCAAATGATTTAGCCAATCAAATGATAGAAAAATAATTTCTATAAATGATAGCCAATCTAACTTTACAAAATATAAAATTTATTACAAAATACAAAATTTTAAAAATTCTAATTGGTCTAAATAGTTTTATTTAATCACTAGTTAACACTAAAAACTCAAAAATAGATGCAATAGTACTTGCTTAGCCTATCGACAAGTACTAATAAGAAAGGAGAGTGTTAGATATAGTTCAAGGGAAGAATTTATACTTGGTTTTTGTTAGGGCATTTTGGAAATTATTCTAGAATAGAACGTTTATGTTTTGAAAAACATATTAAGTATAAATTCTTGTATGATAATTATTAATATTTTTAAAAATATTTTAACTAGTACTTTCTTTAGTAATATTGGATTATATTAAAAAAAAATTAAATCAATAAGAATCTCGTATTTTCTTTTGGTTATAAAACTTAATTTTTTATTATCTTTATATATTTTTTAATTTTTATTTTTTTTAATTAGGTATAATATAAACAAGTTATATAATGGATGTTTTTCATATTGTGTATCTACAATAGGCTATATGTCACATTTACATCACTAATGAAGGATGATATGTTTGCATTCTTATCAATCTATTGTGTGTGCTTGAATGTGGGCCTCTAAATCAGGCACAAACACAACATAGTCATTACTCCTATGATCTAATTACGAAGAGAACATTAGTCATTCAATTCAAAATTCTTGAGGAAGTGACCTGTTGCCTCCTATGTAGGTGGGGTGTTTAATTGCTCTCAGATTGGAGAGCCAACAACCATAAGACCAACCTAACAATGGAGGATTTGAAAGCAAATAGTAAAATCAAACTAAGATGAATGCAATTAATCTAGGAATGCTTTTAAAGAAATATGCCATTAATCTAAAGTACTTGAAAGGAAATATGAAATGCAGATTTTTAGTTGATTTTGAAGTAAAGATGATATTAATCTAAGAACAATTAAGAAAATTTACTCTAAGATGATATGCAATTATACTAAAAAAGGAGATATTAATCTAAATAATACAATAAAAGATCTTTGAAAATAATGAGATATGAGACTAAAAAATGCTATAGTAAGGATGCTCTAAAAAATTGGATCCTTTGAATGAGAAAAGAGGTTCCTTAAATAAGAAAGCCCGGGAAGAGAATGAAGAGGTTCTTGATTTGAAACTCGTGACCCTTCATTCCCAATTGAGACAAAAAGACAAGAATTACTTAATAAAAAGAATGGAAAATGCCACACAGGTGGCCTTTCAAATATCTTGAATTATTAATTCAAAAAGGTGTGTCCATTCGAATATCAAGCAATTATTAATTCCTTTCTTATGGGTAATTAGCTAAAGGGGGTGGATTTAATTTAATTAAAAGCACTTAGGACTTTATAATTAAATTAACTTATCATAGAGATTATTTAGCCAAATAAAGTCTAGGACTTAGGAATTAATTTAATATTTGATTATTGCAATTTAGGGTCTTCGCAACTGACATCAAGTCGAATTAAGTCAAGCAGGAGAGAGAAAATTGCCTAGTGAACTAGGACTTTGAAGATATAGAACTTCGAGAAATGTACCAAAATTGATTGAAATGATTAGGTGCCAATTTTGGGGTATTACATTTTGCCCCTCTTTGAATTGATGTGCAAACAATGCATTGAATCAAAGAACAGTCTGAAGTGACAGATGACAAGAAATTCTGAAGTCTCAGTTAGATTGTGAAGACAACGGTCTTAGAAGAGAACCAGAATCAGGGTTAGATTGCCCCAATACCAATTGATGAAGATGTAGATTTAGGACTGTCTTCAAAATCAGGGTTAGATTGCCCCAATACCAAGCTTAGCCCTTCGAAACCCAGGTTAGATTGCCCAAATAATGGTCTAAGAGAGATTTCAAGAGCCATCTCCAGAACGAAGCTTGACTCCCAGGAATTAGGGTTAGATTGCCCCAATACCTAAAAGATTTCAAGAACCATCTCCAGAACGAAGCTTGATTCTCGAGGATCCCAGTTAGATTTCTCAGATACCTAAAAGATAGATGACAAGATAACAAGATGCGATGCACCAAGATGCCCCTAGCAATAAAAATTGATGATTCAGATCAGACTGATTCAAGAATTGATTCGACCAGATCTAATGATGCAATCATCCTGCCCCCTCAGGAGCGAAATCAAAAGATGACACGTTAGAAGATGATTGACAGCAAGAGGTTGCAGATAAGGACAAGATCAAAGATTAGAAGAATTCACAGAAGTAAATCAAAGCAATGTAGAGGTCCTATTGACCAAGTTTGACCATGATTGACCAGATTTGACTAGAGTTGACTTTGATGGAAAGAGCAAAGATCTCAAGAACATGATGTAAAGATGAAGATCTGGCAGGAAAATGATGCCTAGAGGTTGACTGCACAAGCGTCCGATCCCAAAGGGTCACAGAATTTAAAATGCAATTTCGAGCTATCTAGAGATGTCAAATTTCAATTTCGATCCTGAAAACTTGTGCAATGATGATGAACCCAGGATGAAAGATGAGAACCTCTGATGAAGAAAGAGAAATCAAGAGAGCAACAAGATATCATCTCAGAATTCAAGCTAAGAATGCGAATGCAAGCCTAGAAAATGCAAGCCTAAGCTAAAGATGCAAGCCTAAAATGAAAATGCAAACCCTAGGACTTGGTTGTTGGACTCATCGTATTTTATCATCATAGAGCCTTTTAAACAATCACAAGATGTCATACAATCCTCACTAATATCACTATCATGAGAATATGAATATGACATAAGTCTTAGGTTTGTCAGAATAAGGTGTAAGCATTAAGGCACAAGAAGCCAGAATGACCTGAACACCGATTCCTTTTAATCTAGCAAGTTAACATAAGCATTAGAGCATAGATGCTAGAATGACCTGAATGTTGCTTGTGACAAACACACCAAACATGCAAGATTTCCTTCTTTTGCCAAAGAGTGCTCGCAGTGACCCTTACGTTCACTTAACAGGAAGAGCGTTTACAATTTCACTAGTAGCAGAAAGAAGTCACTCAAAAGACAAGGAGAAGAACCAACCTCACCAAAGCATCCATATAAAAGGAGTCGAGGCACGCATGGCTATCCAATATGAGATGGAGGCTCTTATAGACGGACACCCCTCTTATATGAATTCTTTGGATCATTGGAACTAAACCAACAAGCAAAAAGCAAAGAAAGCAAGCAAACAAGCACTCAAAGAAAACAAAGCTCAGCAAGCCTCAGAGGAACACACATTTAGTTTAGTTTTCATTTAAGTTCATGTTCAAGCGGATTGAAGTCGATTCGGAATGATAACGTTCAAAGTCTCAATGAGATAGCGATAGCAAGTAGACGCAGTGGAAAACTGCTGGTGAGCATCACGAGAGACAAAGTCTCAAGAAGATATCAGGAAACTAACCAAGTATCGGTAGGTAGACACAGTGAGAACCACTGGTGACCGATAGGAGAGAGATCCTCAAGGTGAGAAATCTCAGAAATACTAGCGAAACATCAGTAGGCAAACACAGTGAGAACCACTGGTGACTGATGTAAGGGAAAGATCCCGAAAGAGAGGTCAAACGAGAGCTAGGTATCAGTAGGCAGGCACAGTGGGAACCACTGGCGACTGATACATGAGAGATTCTCAAGGAGAGAAATCTCAAAAGTAGCTAGGCATCAGTAGGCAGACGCAGTGAGAACCACTGGTGACCAATGCTCAAAAAGAGTTTTTGAAAGTGATAGGACAATGCCCCCTAGACCAGGTGGGTGCCCCCAAGCGTGAACCAGTTCCAATCCATGAAGAGTCAAGCAAATTCTCAAAGACACTGAAAGAAGACACTGAAAGCAAAGGCATGAGCTAGCAAACAAAAGCGGGAAACGAGCTAAAGCAGGAAACAAAGGAAGCAAACTAAAGCTGGAAAGCAAACTAAAGCAAGAAACTAAGAGCCAAGCAACGCTGAGAGAGGATGCAGCTTTAGGAAACAAGAGGTGCCTGTTTACCAGGTTTTCACCAACTTGGCAGAGATTTTATTTTTGCTACCATGATGCTTGTTTACCAGGTTTACATCAATGGCACATTTTTTTCTTTTTCAATTTTTTTTGTACTTTTCTCTTTTTTTGATTTTTTTGTATTTTTTGAATATCTCATTTTTTTGTCTTTTTTCATTTTTTGATTTTTTTTTTGTTTTTTTCAAATTTTCTATTTTTTTGGATGTTATCAAGGCACCTGTTTACTAGGTTTTCACCAAGATAATAGATACATCAAAGTGCCTGTTTGCCAAGTTTTCACTAAGATGATCAATTTTTTAGGACATTTTGCAATTTTTAGGATTTTTTGCAGTATATCAATTTTTAGGATTTTTTCAGGACCAATAAGTATGTACATGAGCACATAGAGAATGTCAACTGTAGAACTTCTTTAGATGAAGAGCATTCATGGGCTCTTTGAGTTTCTCTCCTTAAGTAGTGATCTCTGGAAACATAATCATTTGTAGTAGTAATCAACAGAATCAAAACCAAGTATTGTAGCAGTAACAAGAGATCCAACCAATAGTGTCCAACCGTCAAGAGATCCATAGTCAAGGAAAGATCACTTAAGTGAGACCCACAAATATCCTCATGGACACACCTTAACTTTGTCAGATTTCCCATGCTCTAAACATTTAGGGAGAGTACATTCTAGATTTTTCTTAGTCATGCCATTAGTAATAAGGAGATACTGATATGCACTTTGGGAAAAGGCAAGATGGAGTGAAGAGGGTAAAGTATGAGAGGCAAGGGTGATGGAATGGAGGGAAGTATGAGAATTTTGGAAGCTCGAATGACAACTTTGATTTTTCCTTTCTTTGGAATCCACATAGCTTTTGAATTTTTTCTTCTTTACTTTGAGGTACTTTTTATGACAATGCTTGTAGAATGGATTTCGAGATCCATTTTTTATTTTAGTTTTTGGCTTTTGATTGTCTTCATCTTTTTGAGGACCTTTGCGGTCTTTTGAACACCTCTGTTGCTTTCCTTTCTTCGTAGTCACATGTCAATTAGATGGGACATGGTGACCTTGAGATATAAGTGGATTGCTGTTATTTTTGTTTTTATTTTGCACATCCAAGTTACTTCCAAAAGACTCAGGAATGGTGGATGAAAGAGGCTTATATGACTGGTTCAGGTAGAGAGGTGGAAATAGAAGTGGACAGGCCACTTTTCTGGGAGATGAAGGGGGAAGAGAAGTTGATGGGATGGGCTCAAGTGCAAATATATCAGTATCATCCTCATCATTCATGAATGAATCAGATAGATCGAGAAAGTAATCTTCCATAGAGCATTGTCGATTGTGAGTCATCTTAGAAGAGTCAGATAAGTTTGGAGGAATAATATGTGAGCCTAACCAAGATAGTCTATTCCAAGAGTTAGGTCCCCTTTCAGGTGGTAAAAGTGCACGAGTAGGAACCATTTCAATTCTGGATCTACCAATATTCCATGAAGCTGTAACAGAATGGGGTCTTACATACCCATGACTTGTTGGAGCAGTGGGAGTACAGCTTGGAGTAAATGGCCTAGGGGCCATAGGAATGATCTCCACAAGAGGGTGGAAAGGATCATCATCAATAGCTTGATCTGGAGGATCATAACTTTCTCCTCTTTCTGAGTTGTTAAGACTAGCATATAGGTTCATAGCATCAACTGGTATTTCTGTAGTAGCATCTGATATAGAGTCCCATTTAGCTAGAGACATAGTCAGAGGTAGACTTTCTTCATTGTTGTCATCTAACATAGGAAGTGTTTCTTCAACAGTAGGATCTTGTTCAGTAGTAGAAGTAGTAGAGTAATCTAGAATAGGCATACCTTGAGGCATACCGAAGAGAAGAGAAGCATCCAACAGTTGCTCCCAATCATTATGTGTGCCATTGGAGTTGGCAGTAGTAGGATTTTGTTCAACAGTATAAGTGGTAGAACAATCTAGAATAGGCATACCCAAGATAAGGGAAGCGTCCAACAGTTGCTCCCAATTAGTATGTGTTCCATTAGAGGCAGTGACATATTCAGTAGTAGCTGCAGTAGTAGAAATATATTCAGTAGAGTGTATAAAATCCTCCTGGTGAGGACCAAGATCATGTTCTTGAAACACCTAAGAAGGTAGATAAGACTCTTTCTGGTAGTCTGAATCATAATTTTGAACATTCAAAGATCTTTCATGTGTCATAGGCTGAATTTTTTCTTCTTTATCATCTGAATCTTCATGTGAGTAAGAGCTGTAGCTAGGTTGGTCAAGTTCATGGCCCTGATAGCTAATACCAAATCTGTCTTCAGAAGGTTCCTCACAAGAATGTGGAGATGGAGGGAGAGTTGTCAAAGACAAGACAGATTCAATCTGATATTCCCCCATGCCAATATCTTTGATCTTCAGGGTCTTTCCTATTTCTTTTAGCTTAGCATCATAGAAGTCAGTGGACTCTCTATCAGTAGGAACAAAGGTGTCTATCATTTGGGTAAGCATCTTAGCAGAGCAAGTATTTTGGGTAGCACTATTGTCAATGAGGACACGAGGGATACTCTTGGGGCCTATCATAACTTCAGTGTGTAGGAGAGCATTATGCGAGTGGCTCAGCAAGTGATCATCTTCTTTAGAGAAGGATAAATAATGAGGTGAAGTCAAGTGACCCACCATAGATTGAAACTGGTCAAGATTGAGATCTTTGGAGATGTTTTCCTTGGTGAGGGCTTTATCCATAGATAGTTTTGGTTCAGATGTCAAAGGTTCAGGACCTTTGAGAACAATCTTCACATGAGATCGAGTGATAGTATTCACACAAGATGGAGACTGTGTGGATTTATAAGAGGGAGACGCAGGGCCTCGCAAGACAAAGGGAGTTTTGGGTTTAGGAGTATCCTTGCTCCCTGGAGCAATGATCATGTAATAGTGAGAGATCCAAGGTTTGTTTATAGCAAATCTAGAAGGCAGTTGAGCTTCTATTGTAGCCTTCTCAGTGGCATTGACCATTTGTATGCTAGAGTTGAGATTAAAGACAAACTTTGAGGGTTGTGGCGTCACATTGTCAACAACCCTATCATTCATAACATCTATGTTTTTGTTGACAATCTTATCCTTATCCTTGTTTGAGGGAGAAGGTCCTTGCTTGTTGTCTTTATTCAAAGTCAATTCTCCCTTCTTGACCATAAATGCTTCTATCCTCATAGCCCACCTAATCATATTGTCAAAAGTGAGGGGACCTTTTAATCGTACTTGGTATCCAAAATTTGGGACAAGATTGCCCAAGAAAATATCAAGCTTTTCAAACTCGGTGAATTCATGCGGATACTTCATGCATAGTTGTCTCCATCTATGGAGAAATGTTAGGAGAGGCTCCCCTTGTCGCTGTTTCAAATTGCAAAGGTCCCGGATGTTGACCAAATATTGAATATTATGCAATTGACCATAACTCTTGTCATTTTGAGACTGACCATGACCTTGTTCCTTTGATGATTGCTTATGACTATCGCTGAATTTATCTCCCCCTGGGAAGTGGAATGGAGATCCCATCTTGAAAATACGATCAAAAGAGTTGATAGGTTCAAGAGGATCGATAGGATTGATTCTAAAAAGTGACCCTTCAAAGTCTTGCTGGTCTTGAAATAATGGGTTATAATATTCTTGGAAGTTAGACTATGTTTGAAACAATGGATTATAATACTCTTGGAACAAGGAGGAATGTGAGGATCTCTCACAAAGTTTAGATTTCATAACAAATTTGGGATGACCTATGTCTTGATTACGAGGTTTACTTTGATCTTGATTAGTGTTCTGAATGGGGTAAGTCTTTCCAATTCGAGTCGTGACAGTCATAGATGAGGATGTGATGAGAAAAGATTCAAGATAAAGCTAGACTCTGTCTCTAAGATAATGAAGGGGAGATGAATGGCTAGAACAACCAAGATGCGAGATGAACCTGGTATGAATTGTCAAAAAGAGGTGGCTAGAACAGCTGAGATAAGACTATCGCAACGTGAGGTACAAAAGCATGAAGAGATAAGATGAATAGATGAGAGACAACTCGAGTCAAAGCAAAGATCGATCGATTCCTAACTCAAGACAACCAGTTTCTGACGGTGAACAACAAGAAAATAGACAAAAAGGTAGATCAAATTTATGTCATTGATCAAGCACGTAAGATAGCAATCAAGGAGTTCAAGCAAATAGTCTTCAAGCAATGGGCAAGGGACAAAGCAACCTTGTGCATGAACAGGAATAGTGACTTAGTATTTCTACTCCCTAAGGACTCTACTTGTGTATGTTCTTGAGAATGTTTTAGCAGGCACTTAAAACACAACAACATCCTAGCAAGTTGTCTACAAGGATATACATGGTTTTTCTAAAGGGATTCCTTGATATACGCAAGGTACGTGAGGCCCAAATCCGTAGATGAGAAGAATCCAAAATCACACAGCCGGGGGGAGACGGCAACCCAAATCTCCTCCTTCACTTCTCAAAGGTATAAAGTTCTTTGAGGCTTAGCCAAGAGTGAAATCTAACCCATTCCCAAGATAGGTGTCTTTGGATTCACCTCCTGATATTTATACTCCGCCGGAACATGGGAGTTAAGGTCGTCCCTTGAGGTGATGAAATCCCCAAGTAGGCCTTCTAGAAATGAAAAAGTAAGTAATTCACTATCATAAGTATTGGAAAGCACTAAAGGTGGAACACTTAACTCTTCAAGTAAATGTGAGGTGAGTCCACAAAGTGGTGCATTTAACTCCTCACACAAACTCAAAGTGAGTCCACACCCTAGAAAACTAGTGAGTTCTAAAAAGCACAAAAGGGTTTCCTAGTGGAACAATTAACACTTCTTTCTATGTAGACCCCTCCCCTTTAATGTGGCGCTGAGCTTGCAACCACGGGGTGGAACAAGGGGCCGACAGATGAGCGAGTCCAATAACCCAAGATAGCAATCTAGATCAATCACAAGTAATCTAAGGTTGCTAATCAATACTACTCATAAATGAAAAAGGGTTGAACCAATGGAATATTTAACTTTCCAAGAAAACATAGAGTGAGTCCACAAAGTGGTACATTTAACTCCCTATGTAAACAAGGAATGAATCCATGCCCTTAATATCTCAATGAGATATTTGATATTCAAACCAAGAATTACTTAAGGTTTAAACACAAGCATTCACTTACATAAACTTTTATGAAAAAAAATCTATGTTCATTCATTTCCCATTAAGAACAACAATTGAAATGTGTTCTATGAAAGCATGTAAACACTCAAGCCAAACACATGAGAGATTCATTTTTAATCCCAAAATCCAAATGTTGTAGAGATGTAATAAAATACCTCAAGTCCCACGCAACATGCTTAGTAGATTTTACCTTCTTTTTTTTTGTTTGTTTTAAGCATTTTCCATGAAAGCAAGAGCACCTTCAAAATAACTTGTTAGACCAACAAGGTTAGCAAAATCCAAAATCTAACAATGGTGAGCACATGAAAAGTTAGATAATCTACAAAAAATAACTGATTAAATGACAAAATCTGAAAATGAAACCATCATGGTTGGATTAGGCTCGGAAAGACCTTTCCAATGATATATCACACTTTGATTTTCGATACCATTTCAAAAAATTTCTCAAAAATGGGTGCCCGTTTTCCAGAGTGGCACGGATTTGAAAATGCTAAATAACAAATTTAGAATCCCGGTCTCTGTCTATCATAAAATTTTGCGCGAGACAGTACAGAGTGCCACGCGAGACAGCACCAAACCTTGCACGAGAAAGCACAAGCCCACGTGAGAATGTACAGAAGCTCGCGTGAGAAAGTGCAAGGGCTCGCGCAAAAAAGTACAGGGCTCACACAAGAAAGTACTAAACAGGGCGTGAGAAAGTACAAGGTGCCACGTGATGGTGCAAAAGCTTGCGCCAGATAGTGCTACAGGGAGTGAAACCTCATGCGGGATGCTCTGAATTCTCATGCGAAGATCCGTACACAGACAGTACGGACACACGGCAGAGCTTGAATTCCTGTCAAAAAAAAATGAGAATGAGGCCAGAAATCAGATTTTCTGCCCCACGGTGGGCGCCAAAATGTGTGTGCTTGAATGTGGGCCTCTAAATCAGGCACAAACACAACATAGTCATTACTCCTATGATCTAATTATGAAGAGAACATTAGTCATTCAATTCAAAATTCTTGAGGAAGCGACCTGTTGCCTCCTATGTAGGCGGGGTGTTTAATCGCTCTCAGATTGGAGAGCCAACAACCATAAGACCAACCTAACAATGGAGGATTTGAAAGCAAATAGTAAAATCAAACTAAGATGAAAGCAATTAATCTAGGAATGCTTTTAAAGAAATATGCCATTAATCTAAAGTACTTGAAAGGAAATATGAAATGCATATTTTTAGTTGATTTTGAAGTAAAGATGATATTAATCTAAGAACAATTAAGCAAATTTACTCTAAGATGATATGCAATTATACTAAAAAAGGAGATATTAATCTAAATAATGCAATAAAAGATCTTTGAAAATAATGAGATATGAGACTAAAAAATGCTATAGTAAGGATGCTCTCAAAAATTGGATCCTTTGAATGAGAAAAGAGGTTCCTTAAATAAGAAAGCCTGGGAAGAGAATGAAGAGGTTCTTGATTTGAAACTCGTGACCCTTCATTCCCAATTGAGACAAAAAGACAAGAATTACTTAATAAAAAGAATGGAAAATGTCACACAGGTGGCCTTTCGAATATCTTGAATTATTAATTCAAAAAGGTGTATCCATTCGAATATCAAGCAATTATTAGTTCCTTTTTTATGGGTAATTAGCTAAACGGGGTGGATTAATTTAATTAAAAGCACTTAGGACTTTATAATTAAATTAACTTATCATAGAGATTATTTAGCCAAATAAAGTCTAGGACCTAAGAATTAATTTAATATTTGATTATAGCAATTTAGGATCTTTGCAACTGACATCAAGTCGAATTAAGTCAAGCAGGAGAGAGAAAATTGCCTAGTGAACTAGGACTTTGAAGATATAGAACTTCGAGAAATGCACCAAAATTGATTGAAATGATTAGGTGCCAATTTTGGGGTATTACATCTATCTAATACAAAAAAAAATAAACATTAAACAAGCATAGATATACAATAGTAATCTATATCAAAAAGTATAAATAGGATGAGAAACACTCCATCTATGTCTCTATCATTTCCTTTATCCTACATCCATACCATCCACCTAAGCCGTCCTTCCATCCATTTCAAAACATTGTCATCTTGGACATGCTTATTATATGGGTGACCAACTCTATCTATTACTTGTATAAGGTCAGGTGCTTGATTTTTTGTAGGTGAAATAGAAGCAAACAGAGCCACCACTAAAGGTGCCTCTATTGTTCATCTATCTCTATCTCTCTACTGCATAAGCACAACTATAATGGCCATGGGATATCTCCCAACTAGACACCCTTACTATTTAATCTACTTGAAAGCTTCATAGTAACTATAAGGGACATATAAATGTTAGAAAAATGAGTCTCCTTATACATTCTATAGGAGTTCTGGCCCTGCCACTGAACACATTACTTTTCTATACTTCTAGATAACTAAAATAATTTTTCTTGAAATACATGATAAAAATATATTGAAATTCTTGCTAAGCCCAAAGATATTTCCAAAACTAGTCTCAAACTCACCAATATTCTGATTAATAGGAAAACCAAATATTTTCCATACTTATATAGAAAACATGCATTCAAAGATTAGGAGTTTCAATGTCTTGAGAGTTTTGCAAATAGTACACAAAGTGAAGTCCCCATTAGGTTTCTTAAGGGGACATCAATGAAGAATAAGCCTCCACATAAAATTATTTTTCTTGGGTTCCTCTAGCTTTCCCCATAGACATTCAAAATATTTGTCCCAGCCCCTCCAAATAGATCTAAACATCTCTAAACTAGCTTCTTTAAATTGGAAAAAGCCATCATTGTTGTCAAAAAGGTTGATTCCTTTAGAAGGATAACTCTTACATAGTGTTCTTCTGATAATATTATTCCTTATTAGAGTCTTCTACAATTTCTTCTATTGAAGAGCTTTAAGTATCCTTTTGGCTTATAGAGTGATGTCATACAAGGTCTAAGATCTTTCAACCCTAAACTACCCATGACTTTTCTCATTGAACACCATTTCCACCTCACTGCATTTCTTTTCTTTCCAGCCGTACCATTACACCATAGATAGTTTTAAGCTTATATCTAAAGCTGTTTAAATTCATATTGATTGAATAAATAGGTTAATAAATATTAAGTCTTGTAGGAAGAGAGAATCTTCTAGAGCACACCTGATATCTTTCAGCCAAAGAGAAAATGCTTACCCAATTTCCAAAGTTTCCTATCAATTTTAATGTTTATTTGATTCTACATTTCCTCTAAATTAGGGCATATTAAGAAAGTAATTCCCAAGTCCGTCTCTTTTTTCTTGGAGCCTCCCCAAGAAAGATCATACTTTTCAAAATGGTCTAGAAGTTATTCATCCCACCCCAACATAATGGATTTAGAAAGAGAAACTTTACTTCGTAAGGCATTGCAAAATAATTCCAACTTGTTCATTAGATTGCTCAAATTGGTTTCCTCCAAATCCACTATAATGGTTGTTTCAATAGAAAATTATACATTTTCAAGTTCCTCAACATTAGGGAGATTAAATCCCCAAACTTTTGGAGATAGAGAATTATACCTTACGATATAAAATATTGGATCTGCAACTATTATGAATAGTATTGGATTGCCTAGGCACCCCTATCTAATAGATCTGGATAGATTTATGTAATCTAATTTACATCCATTAACCTAAAATTGTACATTAGCATCTTACATGTGAAACCTTTCCATCTATTTGAAAGGCTCTAGAAGACCAGGGGACTTTAATGTCATGTGATAATGGATTTTTATTCTATATTATGTCATAAGCCTTCTGATAATCAATTAGTAGAATAGTCACCTTTCTATTAAAATCCTTGGAGTAACTCATAGATTTTCAATATGTAAGAATATTTTTAAGTGTGTATCTCCAATTAAAAAACAAATCTAAGAAGGATTGATTATCTTTATGAGAACTAAACAAGCTCTTTCAAAATCCCCTCCCAATTTGAAATATTAACACCTCCTTCCTAGATATTATCTAACCTTTCCTTTGATTTATTAGACTTTAAGAGATAAAAATCACGTTGATCATTTATCCTCATGGTTGAGCCAGTTCATCTTTTCCCTCACTTTTACACCTTGAACCTTAACATTTTGAATCCTTTCCTACAAATATATTTCTTGCATAAGAGCATCATTAGCCTATTGGTTAGACATATATCTATAAATATAATCTGTATCATTTTTTATAAAATGTGGTACAAAAGAGTCTACTTCTTTCTCTTATCTTTGGTCCTTTTCCCCCTACCCTATAGAAAAATGTATACAAATCTTAGTATTTTGAACCCACCTAGCCACTGCATTAGTATGATCCACCACTCAAGGTTTGAACTATTTGATGATTCCTACCATATAGAGGATACATTCATCTTATAATAATTTATTATTTAGTGTGATGTTTTCCTTTGGCATACCCTATGCTAAAGTATTACCATGGTTAGAGATCTCTACCACAACCAAATGTTGATCTGATAGAGTGTAGGGTATGACCTTAATAAGAGATCTTTCATCTTCCTTACTAAATTTTAAGGTATCTTGTTTTCATATAATTTATATGATCTACTATAAATCCTCCTTTTCCCTACTAAAAGTTGTACTAAATATATATAAAGGGTCAATGAGGTCCATTTTAATCATCATTTTGCATTAAAAGAATTATTCATGTCCTTCCCATTCAAATCTACTTCCTTCAATTTTTTCCTAGGGTAGAGCTAATTGGGAAAAATCTCCTTATGAGATTTAATACATTTCTAGTGAGGTTAGAGCTACTTGGCCTACCCTTTTTTCCTTTTAACCTTAAATTTAGAGGTTTTCTCAACCCCTAGGGTTGGATTAATGAGAATCACTTCCTTCTTACCTCTTTTTTCTTTCACTTTTTTCATTTCCTACCTTACATTAAAATCATTCATAGCTTCATCCACCACTAAATCCTCCTATCTTGCTCCAAATGGGGCTATACCCTACTCAAAGGCATCACGAACCTCAGAAGTAGGGGAATCAATATACTAGTTACCAAAACCATCTCCCAAGTCCCCCACCTCTAAGGAAAGAGTATCTCCAAAGATAAAAATTATTAGTACATCTTTGATACTATATTGGAGGCATCTAAAGGGGGGTGACCACCGTCAACGTCACAATAATAGAATAATTAGAAATAAAATATTTACAATAATATGCATCCCTTATCACTTTAAGAGCCTCAAGACTATCCATCACCTCAAGATCATAATCTTTCTTAGAACCTAAAAAGGAAACCTTAGTCAGAACCTCTCCTGAAGGTGCCTTCACATTAGAAACACTAACAAGGATCTCTCTATCACCATAGATATTCTTCTCTAAGGGGTGAGGAGACTCTCTATATCAATAAGGAAGTTAAATTCTCTTTGGGATACCCATAATCTCCCTTATCTTTTATAACCATCCAAATTCTCTTACTACTTTCAATTATCTACATAATTATTTCCATAGCTAATTGTTTGTCATTTGGAGTTGTATATTCAGGTAGACTAGTAGATGTGGTACTCACATTTTACTCAGGATTGAACCCCTTCTTAGGAAAGTAGGTAAATTTGAGGGATTATTTAGGCTCTTTGAGATTCTTATTCAAAGAATCTATATGACACTTATCCACTAAGATGGGTTAATAATCTGTTGTGCATCGATGCTTATATTATTTTCCAAATGCATGGATAAATTTCCTTCCATTTATAAGTATTCTCTATGTTGGGTTTAAGTATAGAAGATACTCTTCCTTTAGGGTTATGACCCTATTTATTTCATTACTAGTGTTAGTGCCCATATTTCCAACTAGTTTTTTCCTTGTATGTTAATTGGGGTTAATGTTCTTATTATTTTTACTACTAGTATTATTTATTCTTAATAGGGAATAGTTTTTCTTATGACACCTTTCTTTTCTATAGATGAAGTACACATTCAACCCACCCAATATTTAAATAGGGAAAAAAATAGATGTTGTATGTATTTGAATTCTAATAAACATAGGTATGATAAATCCAAAATTAATGGTTGGTAGTTACCTTGCATCTATTTGGGCAAAGAGGGAAGTCAAATCCCCCATTCTAATAACCTTTCAATGATAAAGAAGGAAAATTTGAGCCTAGTTGGTTTGACACCTATGCCATCATGGAAAAATATGGGTCCATAACATACCATATTACTATGCTAGAAGTACGTCATACTCCCCTTGAGTATCATTTGTGTCAAAATAGCTTGCCAGGGAATTCCAATTTTCAAAAATAAAACTAAAATACAAAAAAATTTAAAAAGCTATCAAAAAATTAAAAAAATTAAAAGAAATTAGAAAATTAAAAATTAGTAAAAATAAATCATTTCTTACACTAGTGAAAACTACTTTAGTAGTACTATGGGCAACTATAATCGTGAAAATATATTTTAGACAACATGTATAGTAAATAAATTTATCATCTATCTGCTCATCTTCCCATTTGAACTCTCCACCTATCACCGTCTTCACCCTTCAAATCCCCCCATTCATGGATTGTCTATTTGAGCCTATCACCAACCTTCCATCTTTTACCAATATATTCAACCACTTCCATATATCCATTAATGGATCCTAATTTTTCATCTACATCCCATTTCATTACATTTATTTCACATCCCACTACCCCTTTTTATATCGCACATATGGTAACAATAGTAGATATACTAGTTTTTCAAATAAGAGTTTACTCTTATCCCACCATATTGATCTTATTATCATCAAACTGAACTTAAAATCTATTATTTTGAGCTTCAACTTATCTGCATAAAAAACATCCCCTCTACACGATTCTACATAAAATCAAATCCTAATACTTGGATTCATAATTTTTATTCATTCCACATATTATTTTTCCTTTCTTTTTCCATCTTGGTTTACCTCATCTATCCTTATACCTCGACTAGGGTGTGACCTTTACTTACCTCATCAAATTCTATTACCTCATGATATTGTTTATGACAAGAAATATGGACTCAATGAACACTTGAATGAGCTCTTCTTCTATGGTTTTTTTTTTTTTTCCTTGTCTTATACCTATCCAATTTTACCCTTATCTATTCATATCTCAACATGACTTGATGAGTGTAAACAAGGGCACAATCAATTTTGGTCTAGCATATTTGTTTGTTTTTTAGTTAATGAGGCCCTTGCTGGTATAAATTATGCAGATGTGATGAATAAGTATTTAGATGGCTTGATGATGTGGTTTTTTTAGTTATATTTTCATTTATGTCAACTAAGGTGTTCTTGGTTGACTATCTACTCAGTGTACCAAGTTATGATGTACAAGATGAATTGAGAGTTATCTTGTGCATTATGGTGTGTGATTTGACACATAGTCTCTAGAGGTGTTTATAATGTTTTATCTATGATTTCATATGTATATGATAAGTTTTATGAAAGTAATAATCATCTTGGTGAAGATAGGGAATTGGTTTAGTAGTAAAGGAATAGTAAATAAAGATTTTATAGGTATATCTCACAGGAATGGAACCAGGGTTGCAATCGAAGTTGTGTGATCTTGATGATATTATTGGATTTATTTCGCAAACATATTAATATTGACAATTGGTGGGTAGAGTTATAGGATTTTGAAGTTCAGACAGTGAAGAAGGGAAAAACAATGAAGAAAAATCAGTTAGATGATTGATCATAAAGGAAGATCAGTTTTTGAAGATGGTAGAGAATTCTAGAATATGTGATGATGTGTCTAAGATCATGCCAAATGCTAAAAATTATTGTTATTGGTCGATTTGATAGATAATTCATGAAGAGGTGCATCAACTTATGAAAGTGTAATATGTTTGACTTTTCCTAGTCAAACTGATTGTGTGATGGATTTGGAGGCCAATGTGAAGTTGAGATTGCAATTGTTAATTGGTAACACATTTTAGGATTCGAAGATTGAGATATAATGAATTTTAATTATGAAACTCAAATGTAATTTAGCTCTTAGCTGACCTAGTTAGTGAAAACAAATTTATATATTTTTTATGTATTGAGAGAGTGTGTGGAAGAGGAAGATAATGAATGCAGTGTTTGTATAATCTACACATGAAGTATAGATTTATCTTGAATGTAGTGTTTGCATAGTCTACAATAAAGTCCCTTAACTGGGTAGATCCTAACAATTCTTTTCTATAAATTTGTTAACAAGGTGGCACTTTAGCTATTTGTTGAAGTCCTTGCACAAGGATAATCCTAATAGGGTAAATATCCTAATATGGATGGAGGTCAATCCATCAGCTCAGTATCTCCTAACAAGGTTTGTTCTTAACTAGACTATATTGTAATCTCCTAATAGGGATAGGATATTTACCAGGCATACTTCAAAAGTGTAGTTTATTACTCACGGGAATCATTCCCACGATGGTTTTTTTTTTTCTTTTTTGGGTTTCTACGTAAAAAATACTTGTGTTATTTGTTGAATTTGAGTGAATGTTTATTTATTGGTGTATATTTTACTACAACTAAAATTTATTTATTGCATCCATGTACTAAGGATTTTAAGGATATATTTCATCAAATTTCTTTTCTTCTTATTGGTACATTATTGATTCACCCCCTCTTAGTAATAATAGGGCCTAATTATTCTAACACCCATGTATTCATCATTTAATCATGGTTATGTGTGTGTGTCACTAGGACATATTATGTTCATATTCCCACCAAGTCCCCACTAGAGGCTTGAATGTAGGGTATGTGTAGGATCATGGTATACCAAACTATGGCCTTAAGTGGCAATGAAAAATAAGAAAATCAGGGTTAGTCAACTTGATGTAAAAGGTTGAACATCTTATGAACCTTATGTGAAAAAGTTGTAAGAATAGAATTTGTAGGAAATTGAATGTAATTTCTAAACTACTAACCCTTGTTTGAAATTTATTTTATCTAATTGTTGAAAATTTTAGATTTCATTGCAATAGTACAAAAATTTCAGGGAAAAGATAAAGAGTACGTGTATGTCTGACCACCTTAATCACAATCAAATGATGATATATTTTCCCAAGATTCTAGATATAAGTTGTAGACTCATGCGCAGATGTGATGTATACTTTTTTGTAATTTTGGTCAAATAAATAATTAATTATGGATTTTCTTCTACAAATTTTTTAGAATAAAAAACTCGTGTCTGACCACCTTAACCAATTCAAAATTTTACAAAATTCAAAACTCTTTTTTCTTATAAAAGCGGAAGCATAGAATGTGACACATTGTTTCAAAATTCAAAAAGGTTAAACAGTTTGAAAGTTATAGTTTTTTTTTCAATTAGTATGTCAATTACGACTTTAAAGATAACTCAATTGAAAAATAATTAATAAATTTTTATTGAACTTGCAATTTGACAGTAATTATATTTATGGAAAGTTGATAATGTCTTTAAGAAACCCTTTTCATTTCATCAATTTTGGGTGAAAAAATAGTCATCAACTACATGGTCGAAGGCTCAATATCAAAAACTATCTCTTGAAACATGCCTAAAGGGTTGACCACCCATGTTTGGTAATGCCCAAGCAAATACCAAGCCAAATTGCATATCTGATAAAATTGGATATCCAATATTTTTGGATATCTAAAACTTCCCGCCTATTTTGAAATTCCAATTGCACCTATTTTTTCAAATTCAAGTTTCATATTAATTTATATTTTTGTTATGTTAATATTAATTGTGTTGTGTATTTTTTTCAATTTTAAAATATTTATATTAAATAATAATAGCATAGCATTAATACTATAATACAAATGTTTATATTAGTATGTATTATATTATTTGATAGACAAAATGATTTCAAAAAAACACTTGGATAGTTGATTTAATGATAGATAGTTTCAACCCAAGTCCTCTTGAAAGTATCCAACACAAAAATTTTCTACAGACTCCTTGTAATTTCAATTGTCTGACTATACTGAACAAGAAGATGTTAATGGACTTCGCCTTGATTAAATACAATCAATTGATTTTTTAACTCTCGAAAATAAATTTCACACAGATGTAGAGCCACCGTATGCTCATCATCTATTGTAGAAACTAATAGCGGCATAAAAATTGATGTAAGAACATTAATGGTACATTATCCACAAAAAGGTATATGAAACATTTAAATATACATCAAAAATTGGAGATCAGGGTTGTTGATCTGAGAGAGAGAGAGAGAGAGAGAGAGAGAGAGAGAGAGAGATTTGGAAAATTTTCGTGGGATATATCATATATCAGATAATATTGGATATCCAATATTATCGGATATCTGATTCTTTTTACTTGTGAAAAGTAAAAACAATATTCTCTAGGTTCCTCTAGAGAAGCACCTTTTTCTACATAATTACGAGAGTCAAGTTGCATTGAATCACATTTCACCTCTAGGGAAGACAAAAATCCACTTTATGGTTTGATTTTCACTATTACCAAAGGTATTTACATCACCTATTTGGTCTAACTATGGGGACTAGTAGTCGTCGAAAGCATATACAGAAGATGAGACTCACAAATGAAGAGATTGAAGTGTATAGAGAAATGGATAGGGTTGCCCATCAAAACAAGAGATAAGGTATTTTAAATATTAATGCAGATGTCAGCATAGACACACCTTTGAATGTGGTTTCAAGTGAAGAGCATGAATTTGAAATGATTTATGAGAATAATATTGAAAATGAGAATATAGGAATTGAAGATGAAAATGTAGGTTTTGAAAATGAACATGTAGATGTGGACAATGGAAGTGTGGACATTGTCAATGATAATCCACCGATTGAATATGAAGGAATTGACAGAAAGACAAACTTCAAAATTGAGAACTTCAAGAACAACTAAATTTTTACTTGAAATTGATGAGAACATAATGAGAAATTTTGATGGCAAGAGATCAGAAATAACCATTCGGTTGTGTATTTCAAAACTTTTTAATCAATTTTTTAGGCACAAGACGTTGGTTGAGAAATGTCAAATGTTTGTGCAACTGTTAAAAATGTAGAAATGTGACGTATACTATTCAAATTGAAGATTAGTGTGAACAAGAAAAAGGAGAGGAATGCTATTATTGTGAGAAATATTTTTAGTGCTCTTAATTCCATTAGGATGACTACCAAGGAAAAACATAAGAGAGCCGCTAGGAGGGTTATTACAACCTCCTTAGTAAGTCATCATTTGAGAAAGGCTTGTTTGATGAGATAAACTTGTGTTGAATTGAATCTATGATGAATGGTGCTCCCCTAAATCCCACAAACACATAACAGAAATAGAGAAACAACAACAATATGCAAGAACAAAAAATTGGCTTCTTATTATCTCCACAAATGTGGAATTACAAGCTTTCAGAATTACAATATGAAAAGCCACATGGGCATTCCCTTACAATATTCTGTAGGACTAAGCCTCGAATTATTACCCAGATCTACTACCCAGAACTACTCCGAACTGCCCAGAACTGCCTAAGACAACACTACGGGCCTTCTTTATATAGGCAATTTCCACCGCCCGAGAAGGTTCCAGAAATTTAGCCCAAAGGGCCGACCAAACTTAGAAGTATTTTATTTTACAATTTATTACATCAAAGTTTTCTCAAAATAACTTTTGAAACCTGAATAGAAATTTTGAAGGAAAATTATTTTCTGCCATTTCAGGTGACTCAACTTTCAAAGACCATATGTCATCGCCAGTTGCTCCGAGTGACTATTACAACCCCAATTTAGAAATGCCACGAAGTGCTCTACAGGCTTGACTCGTGCAAGCGCTCATCACCCAAATTCTCGACCTCATCCGGGGCCTCTAAAGCCTTCAAAACTAAGTTCAAAGTTTCTGTACCTTGCTGCCAATACCGAAAATCTTCAATATCTACAAAGCTAGACTTGATCTATCAATGAAACTTTACTGGCAGGCTGATACGGCTAAGATGAACCTCCACATGTGAAATCAGAACATTCTAAGATTTATGACCAACTTACTAAAAATAGAAAGTTTCCATAAATAGCAGCTCTACAAAAGATAGCCCTTATTGAATACAAAAACATAAATATTTTTGGGTGATGCAAGATTGCTCTTACACCCAGGATGCTCCTGCATCAATCTAAATCGTAAAACTTTGGATAGAGCACTTGTAAGAACATAAAGATTTGATGATCCTCTTCAAAATGATACATGGGCTTATGGTGGGAGACTTTCACATTGTGATAAGAAGCTTATTGATGTTGTGAAGGATCAAATTCAACTATTTTGGCAATCTAACTCAAGAGTGTCACCAAATGTGAAGGATGTCTTGAACTTGATAATTGGCATTCGAGACCGCACCCTCCATCCAAAACATTATTTGGAGGTGAGTCAAACAATGTTGTTCAAACAATTTCATAAGACACATCCAGCATTGCAAATATCACAAAGATATTTTGAAGCCCTGAAGCCTTTTTTTTGTGTGCCTCTTAAGATTTGAAATACTTGTTATTGCAAATATCATGTGGAGTTTTCAATGCACCATGAATTGTTATGATCCATTTATTCTACTTTGCATACTAGTGAAATGTTGGAGGAGTGTGGTACAAGTTCTCTTCCAAAATCATCAAGAGACTTGCTAGATCATTTTTTATGTCCTAGAGATGATGGATGTTTCTTTTATAGAAAATATTGCTTAAATGACAAGTGCTCAGAGTGTGGTTGGATATTGAAGTTTGTTGAATGTTTTCATGAGGACTGTGAACATGATTTTGGAAAGACAATTGTCCACAAAAAGGTATATAAAACCATTAAATATACATTAAAAAGTGGAGGTGAAGGCTCTAGATGTGAGTTGGTTACAAAAGAATGCAATGTAGCTGATTTTATTTAAGATTTCAGGAAGAATCTTTTTTACAAGTATGCAAGGCATAGTCACAAGTCTCAGTGGTTGGATCAACAATTTAGGATGTGTAAGGACACTTTCTTGATTGGCACCATTATATCAGTTGTTGACTTTGTAGAGAACTATACATTGCAGCCCCAAAATGAGTTGCAAGCTCAATATTACAATTCTATTCAGGTTGCTATTTTTATGCACATAACATATAAACATTCCCCTGATAGTATAGAAGATGACCGAAAGATAATCAAAGAGTACCATTTTTATATGGGTGATGATAGATCACACTCATCCATGTTTTTCCAACATTTCTTTGAGAATTATTTTGAGTGGGTGCGGGAAAATAATATTGCTATGGATAGACATCTCATTTGGTCAGATAACTGCATAGGTCAATTAAAAAATTCTTGTATGTTTTATTGGTTATGTAGAATGCATGTTGAGAGAGCTATACCTCATATTTGGAGTTTTTTTGAGGCCGGTCATGGAAAAGGGGAGCATGATGGAGCAGGTGCATGTGTAAAGAGAGCTCTAGTTAAAGAGAAACTAAGGATTTTAGGTGTAGAAATCATTGATGCTCATTCTATTGTTGATTGGTGTACTTCAACATTGTCATAGGGGGGGACATTTGATTCAGTGGTGCATAATTTATTTTGGTTGGTTGAGTTGGGCACAATAGGAGATAGGTTGGATTGTAAAACTATGAAAGATTCTTCAAAAATGCATTCATTTCAAAGTTTCAATTCTAGTACATGGACCATTTGGACATGAGAGGCTTGTTATTGTTTGAGTTGTATTCAATGTGATTGGGATCAATGTGAGTCAAGTGAGTGGGTTGATACATGGGTTCCACATTATCTTACTCCTTTATATCTCATAGTCTCTATAATAAATGATGACATGGATTGTTCACTTGACTATGAACATATTTTAGATCTTGTACAACCATGACATGTTTCTGCATTGGTTGCAACACAAGGGAATGATGAGAGATCAGATTACTGGTTAGAACATTATGTACGAGGAAAGTAAAAACTTGCACAACTAATGATAGATGATGATATGTTCACATATCCAACAAGATCACATGTTGTTGAGGTAACATGGTTGCACACATATATGATTAGAAATAATGGCATTGCTGCATTTGAAGACTATGAGAAGCACAAAACTATTCTCATGTATTCACACCTTGTTATAGCAACCAATGTTAAGTTGTTGAAACATCATGGAAAACCAAAGACAAAGGAACTTTGGACTATTACTACTACTAATCATGAAGCAATATTGAATACCCTCAAGTAGAGAGATGACTCTTCAGGCACATTTCAGTAGGTAAGTTCAACTCAAGTTGCAAGGTTTTCCATATTTATTATGATTATGTTCAATAAATTAATTCTAGTTTTTTGTTTTATTTGTTTGAGCTAATAAAATTGGTTTTGTATGTGGATTATAAATGCAGTTGGATACATATATGATAGATATAGAAGATCGAGGTGTGCATTTGATTAGCCCATCATTTATGATGGTAAACTTCACTATGCATTGTGTAGTCTTGTTCTTTGGTTCACTTAGTTAAGTTTATACATGTTCATAATCTTTTTCTCAACTTGTATAAACTTATTATATTCTCTATTAACTTTTCTTATACCTTTTGAATGGAGGGATTGGAATGAAGATGTCATCAAGTACCAAGTGTTAAACTTATACACTCTAGGAGTGAAAAAGACACTTATTTTTTATATATAGTTGTGTAATTTGCATATTTAGATGCCAAATTTTGTATATAAAAACAACAACTGAATGTAATGTGCATAGTTAGATGCCAAATTTTGTATATGAAAACAACAATCAAATGTAATGTGCATAGTTAGATTCAAAATTTTGTATATAAAAATAACAATCGAATGTAATGTGCATATTTATATGCCAAATTTTGTATATAAAAAATTAGATGCAAAATTAGATGAAAATTTGGAAATATAAAAGAGCTCATGGGGTTTATTTACAAATATTAAGAGCCCACATTTGTATCATCTTAATGCCATGTAAAGTGCAAAAAATGTGTTTCATTACTATGAATGTTATATCCTTATATAATTTGTATGATGTTAATTTTGTATCCTTACATTTGTATTTTCTTAATTCCATGTACATTTATATCGTCAAATGATGTAATAGTTGAAGTCATTGAGTCAAAATTGGTCAAAAGTGTCCAAAGTTAAATGATGATTCCCTGGGGTGAAGGGATAGTTTTCAAGGCTTTCATCCTACCACCGAATGGACTACACCATTAGCTATAGTTGGGTGGGTAAACACTAGGGAAAACCCCATTTTGACCACTGAGTCAGTAGAACATTTAGGACCACGCCAGACCAAAGTGTCCCTAAGGTGCACTAAGCATGATTGGGCAAAAAAATTTTGAGGCTCGTAACTCAGATCCCATGAGTGGTATCAAAAATCTATGAGATGCTATAGGACGATGTTTTTGAGGCTTAAAATAACCTCTCTCCATTATGGGAGATTCAAATCTATTTGAATTTGGCACGCCAATCTCGCTTGATGCTAAAACATGCAATGAGGGTTAGTTAAAAGTTAAACCACTAGATTACTTCCAAACCATTCATCCTGACACTAAATGTAATGCTAGGGACAACCCTATTTCAACCACTGAGTCAATAGAACGTTCCAGACCATGCCAGACCAAAGTGTCCCCAAGGTGGACTAAGCACGATTGGTCAATGAACTTTCAAGGCTTGTAACTCAGACTCCATGAGAGGTATCAGTGATCTATGAGATGCTACAAGATCATGTTTCTAAGGCCTAAAATAACCTCTCTCTATTCTAGGAGATTTGAATTTGTTTGAATTTGGCACGCCAGTCTTGCTTGATGCCAAAACTTGCAGTGAGGGTAAACTAAAAGTTACATCACAAGATTAATTCCAAACCATTCCTCCTGGCACCAAATGGACTACACCATTAGATCCACTTGGGTGGGTAAATGCTAGGGACAACCCTATTTCAATCACTGAGTCACTAGAATATTCCAGACCACGCCGGACCAATGTGTCCCCAAGGTGCACTAAGCATGATTGGTCAACAAACTTTAGAGGCTTGTAACTCGGACTCTATGAAAGGTATCAGTGATCCATGAGATGATACAAGACCATTTTTTTGAGGCCTACAATAACCTCTCTTTTTTCTAGGAGATTCAAATTTGTTTGAATTTGGGATGCCATTCTCGCTTGATGCCAAAACTTACAGTGAGGGTCAGTTGAAAGTGGCACCACTAGATTACTTCCAAACCATTTGTCCTAGCACTGAATGGACTATGCCATTAGCTCTGGTTGGGTGGGAAAATTCTAGGGACAACCCCATTTCAACCACTAAGTTAGTATAATGTTCCAAACCACGCCAGACCAAAGTGTCCCCAAGGTGCACTAAGCATGATTGGTTAGCAAAATTTTGAGGCTCGTAACTCAAACCCCATGAGAGGTATCAGTGATCCATGAGATGCTAAAGGAATGCATTTTTTAGGCCTACATTAACCTCTCCCACTTCTGGGAGATTCAAATTTGTTTCAATTTGGCACAACAGTCTCGCTTGATGCTAAAACTTGTAGTGAGGGTCAGTTGAAAGTTACACCACTGGGTTTCCTCCAAACCGTTCATCCCAACACCAAATGGATTACACCATTAGCTCTGGTTGGGTGGGTAAATGCTAGGGACAACTTTGTTTTGACCACTAAGTCAGTAAAAAGTTTCAGACCATGTTGGACCAAAGTGTCCCCAAGTTGCACTAAGAACGATTGGGCAGTGCACTTTTGAGGCTCGGTTCTCGGACCCTGTGAGAGGTATCGATGATCTATGAGATGCTACAAGACCATTTTTTTTAGGCCTATAATAACCTCTTTCCATTTTGGGATATTTTAATTTGTTTTCATTTGGCACGCTAGTCTCGCTTGATGCCAAAACTTGTAGTAAGGGTTAGTTGAAAGTTGCACCACTGGGTTTCCTCCAAACCATTCATGCCAACACCAAATGGACTATGCCATTAGCTCTAGTTGGGAAGTTAAATGCTAGGGACAACCCCATTTTGACCCATGAGTCAGTAGAACATTCTAGACCATGTCGGAGAAAAGTGTCCCTAAGGTGCACTAAGCATGATTGGGCAATGAACTTTTGAGGCTCGGTTCTCATAACCCGTTAGAGGTATTGGTAATCTGTGAGATGCTATAGGACCAATTTTTTTAGACCTATAATAGCCTCTTTTAGTTCTAGGAGATTCAATTTTTTTTGCATTTGGCATGCCAGTCTCGCTTCATGCCAAAACTTGCAGTGAGGGTCAGTTGAAAGTTGCACCACTAGGTTTCTTCCAAACCATTCATCCCTACACAAAATGGACTACACCATTAGATCCAATTGGGTGGTTAAACACTAGGGACAACCCCATTTTGACCACTAAGTTAGTAAAATGTTCTGGAGCATGTCAGACCAAAGTGTCCCCAAGGTGCACTAAGCATGATTGGGTAGAGAACTTTTGAGGCTCAGTTTCTTGGACTATGTGAGAGGTATCAGTGATCTATGAGATGCTATAGGACCTCTTTTTTGAGTCCTACAATAACCTCTCTCCTTTTTGAGAGATTCAATTTTTTTTGCATTTGGCACACCAGTCTCGCTTGATGCCAAAACTTGCAGTGAGGGTCAATTGAAAGTTGCACCACTGGATTTCTTCCAAACCATTCATCCTGACACCAAATGGACTATGCCATTAGCTTTGGTTGGGTGAGTAAACTCTAGAGAATAGTAGTTATGTGTCTCGTGGAACAGTCCAAGCAATAGTGAATTGGTTAGAATAAATCTAATGTGAGCTTGGCTTGGTTGTGATATAGGAACAATTTCTTGTGTTTGTTTACAAGTTTATGTAACTATTTCATTGTTTGGAATATCATTAAGATATTAGAATTGACTGATGTTGAGGACAATAATGGCATTGTAGGCACAACCAACATCTAAGTTTGTAGCCAGCCTTATGTAGCGACCCTCCCACCCCTATGGTGATTGTAACTTGGTGGGAGAGGTCTAAACATGTATATTTCCTTCAGATTTGCTTGGTTGAGAGCATTAGATACACATGAATACAATGTAGCACATAAATTTTTAATTCACTTAAATGATGAATTACATTTATGAACACACATAGTACATAAATTGTACACATAAATTTGATTATGTCATGAAGCATACATGCAACACATATTTTATAAAGCATACCATATGAATTCACTTAAGTCATGTATGCAGCCCATACACATGAATTTAGGTTATGAAGAATGTACTTGAATATACATGAATATACTTAAGGCATAAAACATACGCATCAGTACATACACACAAGCATATTTACATACTAACAATGAATAAATGAAGACACAATTAACAAATTGGATTGAGTATCAAGTTTCATATATATCAAAATGAATAGTAATTATGTACATATTTACATGTCAACATATCCAGATACAATGTGGCATACACCATCTCAAAATGTGCCATATGACTTCTCAAAATAAGAAGTTCAACTACAAAAGTTTCTTGGAAATCCTATTCTACTGGTGGATCATCAAAATGCAACCTCTTTGAAGTACTCTTTGGCTCTGATGGATCCTGCATTCAAACACAAAAGTGAAACCCCAAATTAGATTAAATTTTAGAATCATAGTCAACAATAATAAATAAAATTTAAACTAAAATTGAACTCTCATATACCTCACCTCTCTGTCTCCTCCCGTGGACAAGAGACCTAATATATGTCCTTGGTAGTGCAAGAATAGTGCCACCAATGTTGACTTCCACCTATATATGTTTGTAAACATGAGATTGATCTATGAGTTATACTATTTAATGTTAAATACTTGGTAGCAAATATATATTTAAAAAATAATTGAATTAACATTAAAATTTAGCTGTGTTGAACTTTCTTCAGGGATTGTTGGCTAAGTCATTAGTGATACAAAACCTTCATGTTTTTCCTCCCTCAAACTAGGAGTGACCTACAAAATTCAAATAGATACTTCATACTATCATAACTTGACCATATTATATATACTTGATAGTAAAATACACAAAAATAATTTTATAAATGTACGTACCATGGGGCTATCACTGCAAATAGATATGCATGTGACTCTATCATGACGATAGGGTCTCACAACATCATCATATGCCACTCTGTCAAATAAACCATGTAAATTTAAAATGGGTATGCACAACTAAGAAGTATACATGTATGCATAAACAAACTACATTACTTAATTACCTTTCCCTTATCAACGGATGACACATGCACCCCCTCACATTGCCTCCCAGTGGCAACTAGTGACACCTACATCAGTATGTAAAAGATGATCATAAAAATTAGAAAACAATGTACATATACTATTATCATAATTTAAAAGGAAACCAATGAGTACATTAAGACATATGTACCGTGGAAGTGTTAAGACCAAATGATATGGCCAAAAGCGTGGACCCCTCCACCTATGCCATCTCCTCCTCTATCATCAACTGAACATAAATGTAACACATAAAAAGACATAAGTGGGAAATTATTATAAGGGAATTTTACTAAAAATACGAACAATAAAATTTAAATACAATGTAAAAAGTGATTTGTTTACCCTTACCATAGCAGTGGGAGTCCATGGCTATGTAGGCTCCTAATGCATATCTCCATGAGCTGCTTCAGTGCCTATAGTGTGTTGTGTATAATCATCCACATCGAAGGTGAAATTATATGCATCACTATCAATCAGGGGACCTAAGAACATATTCTTGCATATAATGGAAGTGTGGGGCACACAAACATGTGAGCTCATGGAGGATGTGGAAGCACCAGAAGCATCAAGATGAGGAGGAAATAATGTTGTGCTTTGCGTAACCAAGAGATCACTCAAGGTGTGAATGGCTCGAATAGTCTGTGAGTCAACCTCATTAATAATGTCAGGATGTTACATTTTGGGAGGTGGTGAAATCTCAGAAGGGGGGACATATGTGTGGGATTTCACCCATTCTACCCATGGTCTGTCCTGAGGAGCACCTAGACCTACACCGTGGTTTAGTCTCATACTCCAATAATTGACCTTGTGACTAAGCACAAATTTAACATACAATTTTTTAATAAAATAAAATGGGACATCCAAATTGTTGTGTGGTGGTCTATGAAAAACAATACACCAATAGTCCCAAAAGTTGTTACGTATTGCACTATTTGTTCACCATTTAATTGACAATTTGGTTTTCTTATGGTCTACTTTTAGATCAATTTTAGGATCCACAAAAAGATTAGCTATGTCATGCTTTGTTATATTTAGGTTCATGACTTGATCATAATCAAGCCCATTGTCAAACTAGGCATGCATGGAAATGCACCAAAGAAGTGCAACACTATGTTCCTGTGTAAGTTTCTCCATGTTTTGAATAATTGAGTTTAATGTTGTAAACATGGAGCGTAATGTGGGGATATTGGCATAGGTGGTTTGAAATCCTCTAAGTTCATTTAGATTATCTCCTATGAGATACTCTAAATTGTGAGGGTTTGTGATAGGTACATCTTCTAGAGGTGGGGGATTGTTGGGAGGTGGTTCTGGATTGTTTTTAGGATCATTCAGATGGTTTTCTAATTCCATGTCTGATTACAATGAAAAATCAAATAGATAATTAAAATTAATTTTAAAAAACAATACAAAAACTCATTTAAATGGCTAATTTTTATATAAAAACTATAAATTTCTATTAGAAAACAATAAAAACAATAAACACAATAAAAATTTGAAGATTGGAGTTACCTTAGATTTTAGAAGAATCAGATAGGAGATTGCAAAGCAGATATATGAAAGCCTCAGCCGCATTCACATTTTCAAAGTGAAAATGTTGAACGTCGCTGGGGTACAGAGTTATATTTACTAGAAAATATCAGAATGTCTGATATTATCATATATTTGATATTATCAAATATCTGATATTATTAGATATCTGATAATATCATATCTCCAATTAAGCCTTTTACTTTGGCTTTTGGCTTGGCCAGGTGTACTGTCACCTAGGCCTACTAAAATGTAAACATATGCATTTGTGTGCTTTTGGACGAGTGAAAATAAGTTTTTTTCACATTGGCACTTTTTGGTAGACCATGATCTTGCACATACCCTATAATAGAATCTTATTAGTCACACTACATATGTCCACCCATGGTGGGTGAAAAACATACATGTACTTAATTAACTTCTCTTCTTTGAGACTTTCCTACATGCTATGGAACATCATCACCTTTTTTTTTATAGCATGTGATGTATATCTTCTTTTTCATTATCAAAACTAGGATATATTCTTGATATTCAACACAACTAAATCCACAATAATTGTTGTATTTATCATTGCATTTTAGCCACATCCTATTATAATTTCCATCTTGAGTCAACTATTTATCTCTCTCTATCCTTGACATATGGCCCTCTCAAATTTTATGATACATGCAAAAACATGGTATCTTGATCCAAGGAAGAATGGAATGAGTGGCCAAAGGCACACCCTAACCAAATCCACCTTGTAGAGATCACACACAAAAGTAATAAACACACAAGGCCTTCCCAGTTTAGGCCAAATATTACAATCAAGTATAGAAGTCCTCCAGCATGTGAGGATCTACATAATAATCTCTAATCTTCTAGCTTCTATCTTCTAACTAACTGACTCCCAAAACTCTAACCAAACAACTAAATTTATACAAGAGGCTACCAAACAAGTGGACCTTCAGATCCACCATCAACAAAAGGAATGACCAGATCTAGGTCCACACACTTCCCAATGATAGATATCATCATTAAATATGTGACCAAATTTAATTGCAAGACTCAGCCTCCATAGAAATCCAAACCAAAAACTTGATAAGAAAGGATAACCGAGTGATAGACAAGAACCATTGAGTGCTAGGAAATTTACCAAGTGCTAGAGAGATAACCGACCAACACCGGTAAACAAAGGAAACCGAGAAACACCAAACGAACTCGGTCAAAGAAGGAACTAACTACTAAAAATCCTCATAAATTTTCTTTAAAAGCTAGCCAAACCATGAAAATATCTTACCTTAGTATCACTTCTTGGAGTAGGCCATTCAAGGATAGCCTACACTTTGTCTGGGTCCATTTTTAGACCTTCTACTGAAACTACAAATCAGAGATACACTAACTCCTTCACAAAACTGCACTTCTTCTAATTAATCAATAATTTCTCTTCCCTTAACTTCTCAAACACCATACAAATATGCATCATATGCTCCTCTAATGTCTTACTAAAGATCAAAATATCATCAAGGTAAACAATGACAAGCTTACCCAGAAATTCTTTTAGAACCTTGTTCATGGGCCACATCAAAGTGCTCAGTGCATTGGTTAGCCCAAAAGGCATGACTAAATACTCATACAATCCTTCCTTTGTCTTGAAAGAGGTTTTCTATTTATCTCATTCTCTAATTTTAATCTTATGATATCCACTCTTTGGATCTATCTTTGAAAAATACACAACTCCACTCAAACAGTCCATAATATCATCCATGTGTGGCGATGTAAACTTGTACTTGATGTTGTTCTTGTTTATAGCCCTAGAATCTATACACATCCTCCATTATCCATTCTTTTTCGGTGCTAATACTTCTTGTACAACACATGGAATCAGGATCTCCCGAATCAACCCCTTCTATAACAACTCATGTACTTGTCTTTTCAACTCTTCACTTTTTGCTACTATCATTCTATATGCTGCCTTATTTGGAAAAATTGCTCCTGGAACCAAGTCCATCTTATGACTAATATTCCTTACCGATGGTAATCCATTAAGTACATTTTCGGATACAATATCCTAAAACTCATTCAACAAATCTACAACCTCTACAGGTACATCTTTTACTTCCTCCTTACCAGCTTTTAGAATTAAAGAAAAACACACATGCTCATGCCTCATACCCTCTAGGAATTTTATTCCATCAAAAAAACTTATTCTTGCATTACCACATCCCTTTTCTTATGTTTCCTTCAATGGCTTTAGCTTATGTTGCACTTCATCCTTCATCAATGAATAAGTATTCATACGACCATCATGTACAAATCTCTTGTCAAACTGCCACAATCTACCCAACAACACATGACATGCATCCATAGGTATGATATCAGATAGTACCTCATCATGCTATCTGCCAATCTTGAACTTTACTAGGCACTATTCACTAACCATGACGTTGAGGTCATCCTAAACCGAGGCAATCCAATATGGGTGTCGGTGTTTCTACCTCTCGAGCTTTAACTATGTGACCATCTCTTCTGACACCAAATTTTTAGGGCTTCCACTATCGATAATCACATCACAACACTTATCCTCACACTTGCACCTGGTGCGAAATAGGCTCCTCGTTTGCTCAGGTTCATTTCGGTGCAGGAGTACACTTAGGCTAACGTCCATGTTAGTTTTTTTTGGCTTGTACTTAACTCTAGCCAAGTCAAGAAGAGTAGATTAGTTTTTTTGGAGACCATAGAAGGTCATTTTAAATGTAGGCTAACTGAGTTAGTCACTAGGACTAAGGGCACACAACTAGCCAATGTTAGTAGTTTTTAATTCTTAGTGTTAATAGTTTGCGATAGAGTCTTCAATGTGTCTTAGGCACATAAATATTGTTAATGGATGTTGTAAAGATGCCTTAGGGTCATTAAGTGAGTTGGTTCCTCAGAATCTAGTGAGGATATACATCCTAAGAAATAGGATCATGGCATAGAGAAAGTTGCCAAATGTTGTAAACAAAGTTATCATGCAACATTTGCAATTATTGCAAATGTTCCATGCAACTTAGTTATCATTGGATTCCCTAGAGATTAGGAAATGTTGTTCAGCCAATAGGCCCTGAAATAAAGGAGATGGTATCTACTATTAGCCAAGACTTGAATCTTGAGGTTACACATGCATTGTAATAGTTTTGAGTTTGATAATAGATCTCTGCAACAGTGTTACCAGGAATATCTTGAGTTTTTTTGTTGAAAATCAAGCACAATGGATTGAAAGTATAAATCTCTTGGTTATTTAGTGTTCTATAGACATTTTATAGACTTTTTCATTTGAAGAGAAAGTTGTTTAGAGGTTGTTTAGGTTCTGATTTTTAGTGTTTTAGCTTATGTTTCTAGACTAGTTTTGTTTTGACTATTCCATGCATTCATGGCTCCCCCATGAAATCTAGCCATGGAAAACACCTAAGGGTAGATTAAATTTCTAGGGGAGTCAGTAGTTTACATATTTTTAGGATTAGGAGTTGTCAAATTTTGGAGAGATATGTTTAATGCTAGGCCCTAGGCGAGCAACAATAGCCATGTTAGAGGTCTAGGTTGTGAAAGATTGAAGATATATTGCCGGGTATGAAGGTACAGTATGGTTCCCATACTTTTTCAAGAAGGTGTTCATCATATCTAAACATCCTATGAAGTTTGGTTTCATGCCAATCACTTAGATTAAGGTTTGAGCAAGTTTCCAGTAAGGTCACTATTAAGTCCTAGAAAAGAGGCCTATTAGCCCTATATGTCCTAGTATATAGGAAACTATTGTACGTACCTTGTCAGACCCAAAAACCCACTAAATGTTTTAAAACTTCCAAATGGGTATCCAAATATGGGTTTATATTTCAAGGGTGTCTGGGAAAGTTTTGCAAGAAATTGAAAAAAATGACTGGTAAAGGCTACAAGAACTAGGCCTACTTTTAAGGTCACTTTATGATGAATCCTTGAACCAAATAAGAATATGATTCAAGATCCTTCCCAAATGGATCAAATTGGCCAAGTTATGAAATTTTTCAAGATGGAGAGAACCCCTACAATGAAGGATCAATTTTATGGGGAGTTGGCACTTAGACCTTTCTAAGTGAGTGAGAAGAAGTCTACTAAAACTAGGGTGTTAGTCTTTCAAGCTTAAGAAGAAGAATTAGAACTCTTAGAGAAGAGTTTGGATTGGACTTAGTTAATGATCTAAGCCAATTAGGACCTAGAGGAGACTAGGTAACTAGAAGAGACTAGCTAGGTCTCTTGGACGGAGTGCAAGCAAACCTTGGAACGCTCACATCATATTGGTATGAGAGCCAAGTATTGATCAAGCTTGTGGTTGATCTTGTAGCCTTTTGAATTAGTAGGAGAGAATACACTAGATAAATCCATGGTGACTAATGCTAAATTAGCCAAGAAGGTTAAGGAACAAGAGGAGGATAAAAAATTGTTAAGGAAAAGACTAGCTCAAATGGAGCAGCTCTTGGGTGAAGTGCAAGGAAAAGATGATAGGGTCAAAGAGAAAATTGACCTAAAGGAAGAACAAGAAGAAAAGGAGAAGGAATTAAAGTTGGAGGAAGCTCCAACCCCTAACCCTATTATTCCTGAAGAACCCTTCTTGAAGGCACTAAAGGCCCTAAGTGGCAAATCTTTGGAAGGTGTGCCACTATTTATTTGACAAATGAATCTAGATTCAGTTGTGGATTGGATTGATAGCATTGAGAACCATTTTCAATGTGATGGTATCTCTGAGGCACAAAAATTTTGGTGGCCAAGTCTAGACTAAGAGGTTCAACTCTTACTTGGTGGAAGTTTGTTGAAACTGAGAGGTAAAAGGATGGAAAAGGTCCTATAGTTACATCAAAGGGCATGGTAAACAAAGTGAAGCAAACCTACCTTCCTAATGATGATGAAGTTTAGATTCATAGGTGGAGACACAATCTTAGACAAAAAGATTTAGATGTCCAAGCATACACCAAGGAGTTTCAAAAGCTATGTTTGAGATCTAAGGTAGTTGAAGATGGAAGTATCAAGCTTGCAAGGTACTTGAATGGCCTCAAATGCTCTATTCAAGAAGAGATGAGTTTTGTGAACTTCAAATCCATTTAAAAATGCTATCAAATGGCCTTGAATATATAAGAGAATACCAAAAGGAAACAAGAAACTTATTAAGGAAAAGCTAAAGGCAAGGATAGTAGAGGGTAAAGAGGTGGCTATGGTGGAAGAAGTTCCGAATCAAGGGCTCAAGGTGACATAAAATTTAGTGAGTAGCAAGAAGGGAGCTCTAATAGAGGTGGTAGAGGATGAGGCTCTAGTTCTAGAGGAAGGAATGGTGGACACAAAGGAAGAGGTGACTATTTTGCCAATATGAAGTGCTACCATTTCAATCAAATCGGGCACCCTACTTATAGATGCCTAGACAAAGGTAGTTCATCACAAGGAGGTGACAAGAGAGATAAAATTGTTCAAGATGAGTCTAATGTAGTAGAGAAGCATGCACAAGTATGATTAAATTTAGAGGAAGGAGAAAATCTTATGATGAGAAGAACTCTAATCAAGGAGCCACTGAAGGAAGAGCCAAGCCAAATTAGGTCTTTGTTTAGGATTAAGTGCAAGATGATGGGGAAAGTATGTAGGGTCATCATTGATATAGGCTCTACTGACAACATTAGGTCATAGGAAGTAGTCAGCAAGCTAAAGTTAATAAGGATACCCCACACCAATCCTTACAAGGTCACTTGGCTCAACAAAGTCCAACATGTGTTAATGAATGAAAAAGCATGGGTGCAGTTCTCCATTGGTAGGTACAAAGAAAATGTTTTATGTCATGTGTTGCATGGATGCATGCCATTTTATCCTAGGTAGACCTTGAAAATTTGATCACCAAGCCATACATGATGGAGGAAAGAATTCTTATTTCTTCAAGAAGGACAATGTGACCTTCAAAATATAGTCATTATTGGAGGATGTTGAGGTAAAGATAGTAGGTCCAAATGTACTTATGGTGGGTGAAAAAGAGTCCTTACAAGCCATGGAAGAAAGTGAAGGATTTGGCTTTGCATTGGTGCTAAGACCAAAGGAGTTAGATAAAGGCAACGTGACTAAGAGGATAGAGTTACCAAAGGAGATTCAAGGTATGCTGCATACTTACCAAGGTATTGTAGGTGATGGAAAACCATCATCCTTACCCCCTAAAAGATCTATAAGTCATAGGATAGACCTTATCCGAGGAGCTACCCTACCTAACAAAGAAGCCTACAAGATGACCCCTCAACAAAATGAGGAAATAGAAATAAAAATACAAGAACTCCTAAAACAAGGCCTAATTAGAAAGAGCATTAGTCCATGTGTCATACCCACTATACTTGCACCTAAGAAATGAGGAACTTGGAGGCTTTGCACTGATTCAAGGGCTATCAATAGGATAACTATAAGGTATAGGTTCCCTATCCATAGGATTGAAGACTTAATGGACTATCTAGATGAAGCTAAGCACTATACCAAGATAGACTTGAAGAGTGGCTATCACCAAATAAGAATACATAAAGGAGATGAGTGGAAGATAGCCTTCAAGACCTAGAGCATCTTGACATTGTTTTCAAGAAGCTACATGATGAAGTTGATGATCAACTTGGAGAAGTGTGAGTTCATCAAAACAAAGCTAGTGCACCTTGGGTTTGTCTTATCACATGGCAATCTAAAAATGGACAAAAGAAAAGTGGAGGCTATCATGAATTGGCCTATTCCAAGGATAGAAATAGAGGTAAGAAGTTTTCATTGCCTTGCACAATATTATAGGAAATTCATAAGGCACTTTAGTGCAATTTGTACTCCCATGTTGGATACTATTAAAGGAGGAATGAAAACCAAGTTTGTTTGGAATGAGCATGCTAACAAAAGCTTTGAGTTTTTGAATGAGAAGATAGCTACCCAACCTCTATTAGTGTTGCCAAGCTTTGGGAAGCTTTTCACCATTAAGTGTGATGCTAGCAATGTAGCAGTTGGGGATTTTCTAAGCCAAGAAGGCAGACCGCTAGATTTCCATTCAGAGAAGTTGAGTGAAGCCAAGAGTAAATACTAATCATATGACCTTGAGATGTATGCATTGGTCCAAGCTCTAAGGAAGTGGAGGAATTATTTGCTTCCAAAGGAATTCATTGTGTATTTAGACAATCAAGCACTTAGTTTCCTGAATTCACAAGAAAAGTTGAGTCACAAGAACATGAAGTGGGTTGAGTACCTACAAGCCTATACCTTTAATATCAAGCACAAGAAAGGTGTTTTCAATATAGTGGCAGATGGATTGTCTAGAAGGGCACTCACAATCCATGAAATTCAGTTGAAGAGCATGGTGATAGATCACTTCAAGGATCTATATGTAGATGATGAAGATTTTTCTAACATATACATGGTATGTGTTGAATACAAGAATCATTTTCATAGTAGGTATGCTGAGTATACTTTACAAAGTGATCTCTTGTTTAAGGGGAATCAATTGTGTGTTCCTAGAGGTTATCTTAGAGAGAATTTAATTCAAGAAAATCATAATGGTGCTTTGAGTGGTCACTTTGGGATCACTAAGAATCAAGACCTTGTTTCAAGGTTTTACTATTGGCCAAGGATGAATCTTGATGTTAGGAGGTGTGTGGAGAATTGTGTTGTGTGTCAAAAGACCAAGGTCACTTCATCAAATGTAGGCCTTTATCAACCACTACCTATTCCTACTAGGCCATGGGAATGCTTGAGTATGGATTTTGTAGTTGGGTTACCCAAGACACAACAAGGCATGGATAGTGTTTATGTGGTTGTGAATAGATTCAAGAAGATGGATCACTTTGTGCCATGCAAGACCACTAATGATGAAAGTCATATAGCCTCTCTTTTCTTCAAAGAAATTGTAAGAATCCATGGGCTACCTATCAGCATTGTGCCAGATAGAGACACTAAATTCATGAGTCATTTTTTGAAGACTCTTTGGAAAAGGTTAGACACTAACTTGTCTTTTGGATCATCCTACCATCCCCAAACTGATGGATAGATCGAGGTTGTCAATAGAAGCCTTGGAAATATACTAAGGTGCTTGACTAAAGAGTATGGTCAACAATGGGATCAATTGATTAGGAAAGCTGAATATGCCTACAATGACACCATCAATAGATCAATAGGGAAGAGTCCATTTGAAATAGTATATGGACTACATCGTAGAGGTGTTTATGAGCTGAGATATTTGAAGGATGGAGTGAAGGGAAGTGGCTATGTTGATGACTTTGCATATGCTATGCAAGAGATACATGAAATAGTGAGGAAGACCTTGATAGAGAACACCATGAAATAGAAAGCCAAGGTGGATGATTGTAGGATAGTTGAGTTTAATGTTGGTGACTTGGTCATGGTGCATCTTAACAAGTAAAGATTGCAAAAGGGAGTCCTTCACAAGTTGTAGATGAGGAGGATAGGTCCATGTCCTATCATAGCTAATTATGGGGATAATGCATTCAAAGTTGAGCTGCCAAAAGATAGTGGACTATCTCCTATCTGCAACATTGCAGACTTAGTCCATTATAGAGGACCACAAAAAGATATGGATCACACTCTTCATGAAGTGATCAGAGATTTGGAAGATTTTCAATTACCTACTACAGTAGTCATAGGAGCTGACGGTGTCTTGGACTTAAGGGTCTATAAAAAGACTAGAACTAAGGAGTATAAAGAAAATCTCATAAAGAAGCATAGATAGATTAATGTTGATGAAGTATGGATAAAGGATTTAGAGTTTAAGAAGATGTGGATTGATCCAAACATCCTCAATCCATGGGTGGATTGAACTTTTTTATTTTCGGGAGGATGGTGGAGGAGCACACCTAGGATAACCTCCATGTTAGTTGTTTTTGGCTTGTAATTGACTCTAGCCAAGTCAAGAAGAGTAGATTAATTTTTTTGAATACCTTAGAAGGTTATTTTAAATGTAGGCTAAGTGAGTTAGTCACTAGGACTAAGGGCACACAACTAGCCAATGTTAGTAGTTTTTAATTCTTAGTGTTAATAGTTTGGGATAGAGTCTTCAATGTGTCTTAGGCACATAAATGTTGTTAATGGATGTTGTAAAGATTCCTTAGGGTCATTAAGTGAGTTGGTTCCTTAGAATATAGTGAGGATAGAGATCCTAAGAAATAGGATCATGGCATAGAGAAATTTGCCAAATGTTGTAAACAAAGTTGTCATGCAACATTTACAATTATTGCAAATGTTGCATGCAACTGGGTTATCATTGGATTCCCTAGATATTAGGAGATGGTGTTCAACCAAGAGGCCCTAAAATGAAGGAGATGGAATCTCCTATTATCCAAGACTCAAATCTTGAGGTTACACATGCATTGTAATAGTTTTGAGTTTGAGAATAGAGCTCTGAAATAGTGTTACTAGGAATATCTCAAGTTTTTGTGTTGATAGTCAAGCATAATGGATTGAAAGTATAAATATTTTGGATATTTAGTGTTCTATAGAAAGTTTTTAGACTTTTTCATTTTAAGAGAAATTTTTTTAGAGGTTGTTTAGGTTCTGAGAATTAGTATTTTAGCTTGTGTGTCTACACTGGTTTTGTTTTGACCAGTTCATGCATTCATGGTCCCCCATGAAATCTAGCCATGGGAAACACCTAAGGGTAGATGGAATTTCTAGGGCATTTAGTAGTGTACATATCTTTAGGATTAGGAGTTGTCAACATTTGGAGAGCTATTTTTAATGCTAGGCCCTAGGCGAGGAGCTATAGCCTGGTTAGAGTTCTAGGTTGTGAAAGATTGAAGATATATTGTAGGGTATGAATGTACACTACAGATCCCATACTTTTAAAAGAAGGTGTCATCATATACAAACATTCTATTAATATTTGGTTCATTCAAATCACTTAGATTAAGGTATGAGCAAGTTTCAAGTAAGGTTACTGTTAAGTCCTAGAAATTATGCCTATTAGCCCTATATGTCCTAGTATATTAGAAGCTATTGTATGGACCTTGTCAGACCCATAAATCAACTTAATGTTTTAAAAATTTAAAATGGGTATCCAAATATAGGTTTATATTTCTAGGGTGTTTGCAAGATTTTTGAAAGAAATAGGAAAAAGTGACTGGTAGAGGCTACAAGGATTAGGCCTACTTTTAAGGTCACTTTATGATGAATCCTTAAACCCGATAAGAATGCGATTCAAGATCCTTCCAAAATGGATCAATTTGGCCAAGTTATAAAATTTTTCAAGATGGAGAGCACCCCTACAATGAAGGATCAAGTTTATGAGGAGTTGTCTCTTAGAGCTTTCTACGTGAGTGAGAAGAAGTCTACTAAAACTAGGGTGTTAGTCTTTCGAGGTTAAGAACAATAATTAGAACTCTTATAGAAGAGTTTGGATTGGACTTAGTTAATGATCTAAGACAATTAGGACCTAGAGGAGACTAGGTACCTTAAAGAGACTAGCTAGGTCTCTTGGATGGAGTGCAAGGAAACCTTAGAACACTCACATCATATTCTCACCACTCAGGAGGACTCTTCTCTCAATTAGTGTTTCTCCACTTTTTGCATCTTTAGAATATGATGATCTCACATCTTCATCTACATGTACAACTCTATCTTGGCCCTCATATATCCTATTTGTCCTTCCTTTCCATTGAGGACATTCATATGCCCTATGAAATTCTTCTCCATAGTGAAAACATGTTCCACAAAAGCCTCCTCTTCCTAATCCTTATCCTCTTCCTCTTCCTCTCTAATCTCTATTATTCTAATTTAAATTGTTTCATCTCTAATTTTGACTACTATTGGCCTCCTCCTTCTTTTTTGGATCTTCAGTTTGGCCTCCATATGATCATCCACTGGATCTTCCACCACAATCTCTTCCACTTTGTCTTCTCTCAAACTTCATGTCCAACTTTTCCTCTACTTTTAGGGCAAACTGGTGCCTCTTCAATATTGTTCGTTGGAACAAAATTCAACTCCTCTTGAATGCTCAACCTAAACCCATTAAGGTAATGGGTAACTTTCTCCTCATCAGCTTCTGCATGGCTTGTTCTAATGAGAATTTGATAGAAATCCTCTGTATACTCCTAAACAAATCTTCCTCCTTGCTTCAAACCTTGCATTTTAATCAGTAGGTCAAGCTCATAATCAACATGAATGAATTGTGACTTAAATTTATCCACTTTCCAATCTCATCTTGTGATTTTATCCTTTCCTCTTCTATTTCACTCCAACTGAATCTCTTGGCACCAGATCTTTGCATGATCCTTTAGTCTGGTCTTCACAAACTTGAACCAATAAAGATCCTAGATATCTTCATAATCAAAATATTCTTCTAATTCATTGATCCAGTTGATCAACTCCTCTGGGTTAAGATTTCCTAAAAAATGTAGGAACTTCAATCTTAGGTCTTTTCTTGATCTTGGAAATGGCCTAGAAAAGTCTTTCTTCCTCTTGGTTCATAATTTTGTCTTCTCCTTCTTGATCAAAATTTCCTTCTTCTTCAGCTTCATCCTCACTTTCATCTCTAACTGTAAGATTCATTTCTCTTTGAATCTCTTCTTGCAATTCCAACACTTGTTTTTGGAGCACTCTAACCTCAAGTGTCACACCACCAACTCTTCCACCATGTTCCCTTCATGGATGCATTTTTTTTTGGAGTTTTGCTATCACTCCAGTGATGACTATATGTTTCTCATGGATGACAACATATGGTAAGAAATGTGCGTGGAAGCCTAATGGAGAGACCCTTGAGAATATGTTTCCTAGGAATGTTATCAACATGATCTCATAAGCATAGAGGTTTATTATGAGTATAGATAGTTATATAGAAGACTATTTCAGTAAGTGTTTCAGGTAGGTCCCAGGAAGAGTTATGTATGTTATTTATAGTATGGTTGTAATGAAACCTTGTGTGTTTATATGTATGTTTTAGACATATGTATGATGCCATGTTCATGGATGTAGAGTTAGATATACAATACAGTTTGAGTTATGAAGTCTCCAGTTGCCAGTTATAGTTTCCTAAGTTTATCTGATAGAGCCGACATTGTTTTATTGTTGTAGTAGTTATGCCTTTCATTTGGATATGCATGCTTATATTAGTGTTTGGAGAAGAGTTAAGAATGTTTGGTTGAGAGGGCATGATGTAATTCAACATGAGAAGAAAGTAGCAGTTAATTTGGCAGAGCTGATAGTGTGAAGCAACGCGTCTACTCACATGGAGGTGCGTGGTCTTAATTTGTGTTGCGTGCCTAGTAGAGCCAACTAAGATGTTATTGGAGAGTTTTATTGTTTCTCTAATATGATTTAAAGATGGTTCAAACATGCTGATTTGATTATACAATTTAGAGGAAATATATTTATAGGAAGTCATTTGTGATTGCTAAGTATGGCATATAGTTGAAAGAGAAGAACAGAGCAGAAGGTGCAAAGTATTGAGTTATCAAAAGAAGGTCTATATGACCAATTAGAGAGTGGGTAATATACATTGGAACTAATCAAGATAGCAGGTCTACCTCATAGTGCACCAAGATCCAACTATAGTGTATATCTGTTATTCAGAAGGTTGCATCCTTCACCATTTGAGCAGTGAGCTCTCAGATAGTGCATCCTCACCCTTAACAAGGTTAATTGTAAAAGACTCCTAACAAGGTATGACCCTTGACCAGGTCATTGTACTTATTACATTGTAAATATCAACTCCTAATAGGATTGTAAGATCTTCTAATAGGGATCATTATACACTATTGCAGTTTTAGTGGGTGTCGATTCCCACCAAGGTTTTGACCTATTTGGGTTTCCCCATAACCAAAATTGTGTTCATGTGTTATCTTGTATGTGGTTAATGTTCTTCTATACTTAATTGGGTAAATAATTGAATCTTGTAGATAACTGATTCACCCCCCCTCTTAGTTATCTCTTGGGACTATTCCTAACAATTGGTATCAGATCCAAGTGCCTTAGAGAGAAATTTTAATAGCTTGAGGTTGATTAGATTCCATTCTTTAGAAAATAAAGTCCTAAGTTTGATGGAGAAAACTATCTAAACTAGAAGAAAAAAATGATGACGCATTTGTAGTCCATTGCCTTTGAGATTTTTGAAGTAGCTACCAAAGAAGTTCAGATTCCTTCTTTATCAGATCTTGCAAAAGATGTTGCAACCTTGAAGAAAAGGGAGATGTTCACTTCAAATTCTATTGCTAAGGAAGCCCTTTTCAACACCTTATCTGATAGTGACTTTTTAGAGATCAAGAAAATGGACAAAGCCTATAAGATATGGAAGTATCTCGAAGACATGTTTGAAGGAGATATTCAGGCCAAGAATGCACATATAAAGACATGGAAGAAAATATACAATACATTAGAGATGCTACCTAATGAAAATGTTAGAGCCTACAATCAAAGGACTAATGAAGTAGTTGCAGGAATTAGAAATAATGGTGGAGAAATTTTTAAAGAAGACATAATGGGTAAATTGATAACTACCTTGACACTAGAATATGACAACAAGATATGCATCCCAGATGAAACTATGCAGTCCAAAAAAGACTTTAAAAGAGAGACCTTAATCAACAAGCTTTCATCCTTTGAGATCTCAATATTGACGATAGAGCCTAAAAGTGAAATAACATTCAAAGCCTCAGTCCATGGTAAGAAATCCTTGAACACCTTTGGTAATTTTCATGATGATGATGAAGAAAAAGAACTAGATAATTTCATTTCTTTGGTTGCTAAGAAAGAAACAAAAGGAAAAGGGAAATATGAATGTCACTTACCATTCCAATTCTTTTCATGTAACAAGATTGGTCAGTTTGCATCTAAGTGCCCTACAAGATTTTGTTGGAAATATATGTGGGAAAGTAATACTGAGAGAGGGGGGGTGAATCAGATATTACCTACTTTAACCTTTTCATACTAATAAAACTTTATGCATGACATAAACCAAACTTGATCATTCTAAGAAACTAAACATGTTAAGTAGCATACATGAAATCACTCATAACACTATAATTTTGGTAACCCATAAACCCTTGAAAGGTAAAACTAGGGTGGGGATGAAACCCACAAATCTTCACTACTGTAGTAATAAGTTTTGCCTATTAAGGCTTACAAAATGTGATCAATTCATGATCTAACCTATGAAAGGTCTTCTCTATTAAAAGCTAAAAGACTTATATAGTCTACCTTGTTAAAGGATTCAAAACTTACAACAAAGTAAGCACTTGGTAAAGAGATTACATAAAATCTGTTAAGACTACTAGGTTAAGAGATTTACCCTGATACACTGATTAGAATGTCTCAGTACCTAATCTTTTGGTTTGCACTTATATGTAGATGATAGATCTCCTCTTTACTATATGTTAGTGATATCTTCTATCTGATCTTTCTTGATTCTATCCTTTCACTGCTTAGCTCGGTCACTGAACTCTATTTGAATGCTTGACCATTTTGAATATGCCTTTCTGATCATTCTCTCATATTCATAGTATTCATTCAATCTCAATATCTCTTTTTCTCTCTTTGATTTTCACACTTCTCTTGGTTTAGATCTTGACCTTATATAATAACCAAAACATCTTAACGATTCAAGATCTATGGTTTAGATTTATTTCTATTGCCGCTTAAGCTATACAATTTTTTGATTAGCTCTATGTAATACATAGGGATCATTGATTATAAGATGGATGCATAATTACCTTTGTAATTACCTCAGCAAACAAAATAAAAAATACCACTATCACCAAAAATGGTTTACCTCAATCATTGTGCCATTCCAAACTTATATGTCATTCCTAGCTAACTCAGCAAATTTTATTCCTAGTACTCAGCATTCACTGTACTCGACATCTATTAATCTTCTCTATCACTTGGTAATCATTGCATATGTAACTTGGCAAAAACTATACTCAGCATAATACAAACATATAGTGACCATGACTATACTCGGCAGTACTACTACTCGGTAAGTATTCTATACATAACTTGGCCTTTACAAAATGACTCGGTCATAGTGGTGACTGACCATCATTGCCTAGATATATGACTAAGTGTGAAACACTAATGGTCAAAAAAACTATAGAGATCTACAATCTCCCCTTTTGACATTAGTGGCAAAAATACTTTGTCATGACATTTGTACTTACAATTACAAAAAATATGTTGTACTAGCCTAATACTCCCCCTGAGATATATATACATTCAAAATTTTGTTACCTATCCTTGTTGTCCCTATCCTACTCATGTCATGAGGATGATTCCCCCTTTTCTTGACATGATGAATCTCTTCATTGGTAGGTAGTTCAAAAAATTTCTCCAGAAAAGGTTTATGCAGCACCATGACCATGTATAGTGCATTCTCCCAAGCTGTTGAAGCAATATGTAGAACTTCTGTCTACACTTCTAGATCGACAGCTAGACTGATTAGGCTCTTAGCTATGGATAGATTTGGATTACTGTGACTTAATTCCTTAGCCTTTACTAACTTTCTCTGTAGGGCCTCCAAATGAAGTGTTAAAATAGTTTGTATAGAAAGTAGTCGAGATCGAATCTTGCCATCATTAGCCATCAGATCAGCTAACTTACCTTGGGTTTGTATGATTTTGACATAATGTGTTGCACTAGTTTGTACATCCAAGCTCAGAGACTAACTAGTAGCCTTAAGTTATTATTTTAGTGTATCAACCAGTCGTTGTTTCTCATCAGTGAACAATTCAACATTACAAAATTTGGCCAATAGAGACTGTCCATTCACAACTAACTCTTCGGTCTCTATTACCAAAGTAGACAACTCAACACATTTCACTGCTATCTCGGTAGATACTTTCTCTAGCATTTTGGTCTCAAACTTCCATTCTGACCACTCAAATAACTTATCACTTGCACATCTAGCTTCATTATTTACTTTTTGAACAATGTGTACAAGCTGTTCCAATATGGGGGCAGAACTATTTACATCTGATAGTTCATAAACTTCATTAAATATATCTTTTATTTCATAAAGGACCTATTTTTTTCTAATGTTCCCTTCAGAGTTCTACTTGTTTTCTTTTCTTTGTTAGCAAATCCTTCAATATCTGCATTTTCTCATATGATAGATTATCGGTATCCCATTTAGGAATAATAATGACCTCATCAATTATTACCTCAACTTTCTCCTTCTGTATTCTCGGTGGGGCGCTTCTACTTGGCATCTGTACAAGAGCTTGTATTGCCTCTTGCTCCTTTGGCTCTTTCTCCTCAATAGATTTTCCTTTGATATTTAATTCTCCCATTCCCTTATCCTCAACATGAGGACTAACAGGTTGTCCATCTAACCTATCTCCTTGTTCTTCTTTGCTGTTATCTTCCATAGGAGGACTTTGGATTTTTCCTTCCTCTTTGTCCTCTTCCTCAGTAGATGTAGACTTAGTTACTAGTACCAACTTTATGGGTTCCTTGGTAAGGCTTGTACCGACTAACTCGTCAATAGTTGCAACTTTAGGTAGAGTAGGACTCACATCAATAGATTGTGTGCAAGAAATTGTTGGATAATCCATGACCTATAAAAGTACTATGTTACTACCTAGTAATGATATATCATTGGCTTCCTTATTCCTTAAATCAGCCTCAGTCAAAAATGAATTCTTAAAGGGGCTCTCCTCAGTTATGTCAACAATCTGAACCTTAGATCTGTCCTATACTTCCACCTCTTTAGGAGTTCCAGTCTCCATTTTATTTTCAGTGACTTTCAAAGTACTAGTATCATTTCCTTCATCCTTGTCAATCAATAATCCAAACACTATTTTACAGATTTTGATACTTTCTTGTACAACATCCTCAACCTTGTGTTGAAGAATTAGATAAGCTCTAAGTTTGGGATCAAACTTACCTCTATATTCTTCAATTACCTTTTTGATGTTGGAAGGGGTGAGAGTGGACTCAACTTGTGCTAAAGTACTCTCCCTTATTTCCTTTTTAGTTTGCAAAGCATATTCCCATTTATGTACAACCCTGTTACTCAATTCCTTGGAGATTTTATTTTCAATTTGAATTGGCAGCATCTTGAAAGTGCACAACATTTCAAGAATAGAATCTTCCACTTTCTCTTTGTCTCCAATGCTCATGTTCCCAAATTTTAATCCTTTCAACTCATCCACTGCTACAGATATAGTAATCTTATAACATATTTCATCAATAGTGAGTTGAGTACCTTACTATGTAACCTTCCTCTTTACTTCATCATCACTATCTATCTCTTCATCATCAACTTGTTCTAAAATAAGTTTCCTTCTAGGCCTCTTCATAACCTTATTCGACAATGCCTTAGGGAGTGTGGGTTTTCACTTAGCAGATGCAGGAGGCATCTTAAGAGTCTCGGCAACAACTCTTCTTGTTCTAGGCCTAAGTGCAGGTGTTGATAACACTTTAGGTTTTAAAATTATTTTCTTAGCCAAGGGCTTCATAATAATTGCTTTCTTCTCTTTCTCTTCTTCTTCTTCTTCACTACAACTAGTTTCACTCGGTTCTATTGTAAACTACAGTTGAAACAATTTTTGTATTGTCATTGATGTCAAACCTTAACAAGTAAGACTGTTGATACTTAGGAAAGTATTATATGTATTGTATTATTGTGAAGAAGGGATAGAAATGATGGTAACAATAGCACCTAAGGAAAGGTTGAGTTATCGTGATACTATAAAGTGTACTTGACTATGTTGTACAATGATGAGACAATGTATTGTTTATCTTAGTAAGATTGAAGACTAAAATAGTAGGCTTAACTGAGAAAAATGGAAAAATCATGTTTAAGCTGAGTGATGTTAGTGTCGACTGAGTTAGTGTATGCCAAGAAAAATTCTAGTGTCAACCGAATATCAGTTAATTTATGAGGAAGATACTGTATGTTGAGGAAACAGTTTTAGTAATGATTGAGCTTTCTCCATGAAGATTGAGTAGTTGATCTCAGTATTGACCGAGCATTAGCATTTTTATATTTGAAGAGAATTCAAATTTGGAGCCGACCTTGTTGAATTCTTGGACTATGTAAAATGTGTTGACTTTATTTATTGATTATTTTAAAGCATTTATTGCACTGTAAAACATTTTATTGTAAATCTTTAAGAGATTTGAGATGATTCTAGAAAAGAAGTTGAAGAACATAAAGTGGGTAGATTCAATGAATCTGACCTTACCCTAAGATCTACGAAGGAGATTAAGCGAAAAAAGATAAGTTAACCTAATTGAGGAAGTATTAAGGGAACCTAAGAATTAGGTATGTGTATGCATGGGTGAAGAGGATGCTGGAAGATCATTAGATTTTATTAACTATATAAGTAGAAAAGGCTAAAGGACAAGTTTTGTGATTGCTTGAAGAAAAGTTTCAAGTAGATCAGAGATGGAAATGGAAAAGTTTCAAAGTCAGTAAACCAACATTTGTGTATGGAATTGGATCTGATATTTGCAAAGTGAGTTGTATGTTTTTCAGATCAATACTGCTCCTACTTTCTAACCATTGTAATAGTCAAAATCCTTTTAATAGAGGTTGACCTAACAGTCATATGTTGAAATCCTTTGAACAAGGTTGCATTCTAATTGAGTGTATGTAAGTCCTATGACAAGGCTCACTTTTACCAGGGTGATTGAAATCCTTTAACCGGGTCACACTTGACTATGTGTATTGTAACCTTTGATAGGGTTGGCTTTTAATCGAGCTCACTTTAGAAGAGTGAAAATAATAGTAGCTTGTTACAAAGTGGTTTTTCCCAAATTGGGTTTCCACTATAAATCCTAGTGTCAATGCTTGTGTGAATGTTTTGGTTTGAACATTTATGTGTTTTAGAAGTTAGATACATCTAGGTAGTGGACTAAAAAGTTATATGTTTCTATTATTGAATCAGTGATGATCGAGTTGGTTTGGTTGTTTGATCTGATCTAAGGAAAAGTTTTTGAAGCTGTTTTATACATCAAGACCTGAGAACAACTAATTCACCCCCCCCCTCTATTGTTCTAAATCATATTAACAATTGGTATCAAAGTTGTGTTTCTTATTAGTGTTTACAGAATTCAAGTTTAAAGGGACTTGAAGCAAATGATTAGGATGTATAAGAAGGAGGTACCGAAGCTGGATAAGAAAAACTTCCCTCCATGGAAAAGCTTGATGAAGCTGCATCTAGCCGATATTGGTGACTTTGAAAAGTACTACATTGAGAATGACTATGTCTCACCTATTGTACCTTTGACTACCAAGGAAATGAGAGCTAAGCAAGAACATAATCAGACAATGCTAGAAATTGCATCTACCCTAAGCTATCCAGAATTTGAGGACATTAAGGATTGCAAAATTGCTAAGGAGATGTGGGAGACTCTTGAAAAGATCTATGGTGGTGACTTATTTGTACTAAAAGATAAAGCCGAGAGTCTCAGAGGTAAGTTTGATGAGATGAGAATGCAAGAAGGTGAAAACATTGCACAATATTATGGTAGAATAAAAGAAGTTGTAAATGCTATTAGAGGAGAAAATGGGACTATTGATGAAGAAACTATAATTGGAAAAGTACTAAGAAACCTACATCCTATATATGCTATTAAGATCTCAGCTATTTAGGAATATAGATGCAACTCTACTAATGTGCTTACTTTGGAAGGTTTGGTTGGCATGTTGACTACTTTTGAACTCTCTAACTATAATAATTTCACTATTGGTAGTATTGGTAATGTTGAAACTACTTTTAAGTCACAGTTAGTTCTAAACAAGCCTAAGAAAGAAAAAGAAAGATGCATAAGTGAAAGTGAAAGTGAAGGTGATAGTGACACTTCTGATGAAGAACTCGAAGATCTAGAAGCTCTTATGGCTAGAAGACTGAGAAGAGGAAAAGGAAGATATAAAGGTAAAATCCCTATTTTATGTTTTGCATGTAATAAAGTTGGTCATATAGCTGCTAGATGTCCTGACAGGAAGGATAAAGATGAAAATAGAAACAACAAACACAAAGGTAGAAGAGATGAAAAAAGCTACCGAAGGTACAAAGACTACAAAGGAAAAGGTAAGAAATCTTGTTACATTGCTGAAGAAGAAATTGACATTGATAGTGATGAATTTTGAAATTTAGGTAGTCTATGTTGCAATGAAAGATGAATCTAATGAGAATGAGAAAACTACATTGATTTCCTATGTGAACAAGAATGACAAATGGATTATTGACAGTGGTTTTTCAAATCGCATGACTAGTGACAAGAGTAAGTTTGAGACCTTACATCATTATAGAGGTAAAAGTGTGAAATTTGGTAATGATGCAGCATGTCCTATTAGAGGAAAAGGTTTGATTAAATTGACTGATAAGATTTTTGAAAATGCTTATTGGGTTGAGGGTTTGAATTACAATTTGCTAAGTGTTTCTCATCTCAACAACACTAGTTACTAAGTGGAATTTCATCACAAGAAAGCTAAGATATTTGATGCTACAGGTGAACTGATCAGAAGTAGAGAATAGACTAGAGGTAATTTGTTCTATCTTGACCTATCTGAAGAAATATGTATGGTTGCACAACTTGATGACATTTGGTTATGGCATAAGAGGCTATGTCATGTTAACTTTGACAATCTATTAGAAATAAGTAAGGAGAAGAAAGTAAGAGCTCTACCTAGATTGAAGAAACCTAAGAATGTGATGTGCAAGGAATGCCAGTTAGGAAAAATGACTAAGTCAAGTTTCAAGAGAAAATCCTGTACTTATGAAAATATTTTAGATTTGGTTGATACTAACCTTTGTGGACCTATGGGTGCACAAAGTTACTATGGTGCTAGATATTTTATCTTGTTTGTTAATGATCATACCAAGATGATGCATGTAATGTTTCTAAAAGAAAAATTTGATGCTTTTCAATTCTTTAAGTGGTATTTGGCTAAGGTTGAGAATGAGACAGGTAGGAACCTGAAATGTCTTAGATTTGACTGAGGTGGAGAATTTACATCAAATGAATTCAATCTATTTTTCAATGATAGAGGAATCAGAAGATAGATGTCTGGACCTAGAACACCTCCATAGAATGGTATAGCAGAAAGAAGAAATAGATCTATCTTAGATTGTGCAAGGACATTGTTGATTGAAAAGAAGCTATAAGTATAGTTGTGTACACTCTTAATTAGGTATAGATTAAGAAAGTTACAAATCTGACACACTATGAATTATGGTATGGGCATGCACCGAGTGTTAAATACTTTAGAATCTTTGGAAGAAAGTGTTACATATTAAAAGACAATAGGAATGGAAAGTTTGATGCTAAAAGTGATGAAGGCATATTCCTAGGGTACTCCACAAAAAGTAAAGCTTCTAAGTGTTTGAACTCTAACACTAACAAAATTGTGGAAAGTGTGAATGTCAAAATTGATGAGTATGCAAAAAGAAATGAAGCTGACAGCAAAAGAGAACTAGAAGATTACAGATCCTTTGTGTAAATTGAAGAAATAGAAGAGGCAAGTAATAGACTTTCACCTGATGCTGAGTCTCGGGCAAGCAATGTCGAGCGACAGGAAGAGGTTGCCGAGCATCAAGAAAATAGTGCCGATAGAGAACAAAAACATGCCGAGCTACAAGACAATGGTGCCAAGTATCAGGAAGAGGTTACCGAGCATTCAAAAGATGAATCTAACAATCTTGTTGGGGAACCTGATGAAATAGAGGAAAGGAGATCAGATCCTATTTTGGAAAAATATATACGAAGACATCAAAAACCTGAATAGATAATTGGAGATAAACATATTGGAATTCAAACTAGAAGTAAGACAAAGGATCCAACATGCTTACTATGTGAGTTTGAGCCTAAGACAACTAAAGAGGCATTAGAAAATGAAGACTGGATACAAGCAATAAATGAAGAAATTGACTAGATAGAGAAGAATGATACTTGGACTCTGGTGTCGAGACCTAAAGACAAAAATGTTATAGGAACAAAGTGGGTGTTCTGAAATAAGTTGAATGAAAAAGGTGAAATCACTAGAAACAAAGCTAGGCTGGTATGCAAAGGCTATGCACAAGAAGAAGGAATAGATTATGGGGAGACATTTTCCCTTGTAGATAGATTGGAAGGAGTAAGAACTCTACTTGCATATGTTATATATAAAGATTTCAAGGTATATCAAATGGATGTTAAGTCTACATTTTTAAATGGTATACTAGAAGAAGAAGTTTACATAGAACAACCAGAAGGTTTTATTGATCCAAACAGAAGACACATGGTATGAAAACTAAAAAAAGCCCTATATGGATTGAAACAAGAACCCAGAGCATGGTATGAGTGGTTGCATAACTATTTGATACAAATTGGATTCTCAAGAACAAATGACACAAGCAATCTGTACATGAAAGATGATTAAGGTAAAGGTATCCTATTGGCCAAATTTTTTGTTGATGACATAATTTTTGGTGGACAAAAAGCTTTGTGCAAAGGATTTTCAAATGAAATGCAAACTGAATTTGAAATAAGCATATTTGGTGAGATTAAATTCTTTATTGGTTTACAAGTATATCAGATGAAGAAAGGAATTTTCATTACATAGTCTAAGTATGTTAATGAAATACTAAATTTTTTTGGGATGGAAGATGCTAGACCAGTGAGTACTCCTATGGTTACTGCACAAAAGTTATCTAAGAATGATGATGTTGCTAAAGTGAACCAGACTTTGTACATATCCATGAGTGGAAAATTGTAGTATGTTGTACATAGTAGACCAGATATTGCACTAGCTATTGGGATTGTGGCAAGATTCTCTGTCAATCCTAAGGAAACACACATGATGGCAGTGAAAAGAATTATTAGATACTTGAAAGGAACTACTGACTATGGGCTATATTAAAAGAAGAATGACAAATTTGAGCTAAGAGTATATACAAATGCTGATTGGATAGGAAATATAGATGATAGAAAGAGCACTAGTGATGGATCTTTCTTTCTTGGACATAGATTAGTCTCTTGGATGAGTAAGAAACAAAATTGTATTTCCCAATCTACTACCAAAGCTGAGTATGTTTCTACTGCACTAAACTATTCAAATTTGGTATGGATAAAACAATTGTTGGTAGGCATGAAAGAAGAAATCACTGAACTTGTTGTTATCTTCTATGACAACAAAAGTGCTATCAACATTTCTAAAAATCCAGTGATACACACTAAGACCAAGCATATAGAAATCAAGTATCACTACTTGAGAGAATTGGTACAAGACAAGGATGTCCAAATGGAATTTGTGAATACAAAAGAACAAATGGAAGACATATTCACTAAAGCTTTACCTAAAGAAGCTCATGATTATTTGAGAACTCAATTAGGGGTCCTTCCCCTAACTAAGGCTACCTAGTCAATCTAGGAGCACTGCATCAAATATGCTACAACAGAATATTTGACAAATTGATGCAGAATATTGTCACACTTTAGGATTGGTCTAAAGCTATGAAGAAGAAACAAAGATAAAGAATTAGTCATAAGCAAGATGATAGAGGGAGAAACACTGAGCTGCATAGATAATATCTACATCTATAGGATGTAAGTTTTTAGTTGCTTCTTTGGCATTTTTGTCAAAGAGGGAGATGAACTGAAATGATACAATAACACATGACACTGAAAGTAAGGGAGATGATGAACTGAAATGAAAGATTAGGATAGAGGGAGATCCAGATACTTTTGACAGTCACAAAAGTGAGGTTTACAGATTTTGAATTAGAATGAAGCTAAGGATATTACAAATTTTCTCTGATGGATAGATAAGTTTTTGGATTGGTTGGTAATCCATGTGTTATTCAGGTGATATCATATGGTCTTTCCATCAATGCCAAACAGGGAGATTATTGGAAATTGAAATTGAAACAATTTTTGTATTGTCATTGATGTCAAACCTTAATTGGTAAGACTGTTGCTACTTAGGAAAGTACTATATCTATTGTATTTTGTGAAGAAGCAATAGAAAGGATGGTAACAATAGCACCTAAGGAAAGGTTGAGTTATCTTGATACTATAAAGTGTACTTGACTATGTTGTACAATGATGAGACAATGTATTGTTTATCTTAGTAAGATTGAAGACTAAATTGGTAGGCTTAACTGAGAAAAATGGAAAAAACATGTTTAAGCTGAGTGATGTTAGTGTCGACCAAGTTAGTGTATGCCGAGAAAAATTCTAGTGTCGATCGAACATCAATTAATTGCCGAGGAAGACATTGTATGCCGAGGAAACAATTTTAGTAATGACCAAGCTTTCTACATGAAGACAGAGTAGTTGATCTCAGTATTGACCGAGCATTAGCATTTTTATATTTGAAGAGAATTCATATTTGGAGCTGACATTGATGAATTCTTGGATTATGTAAAATGTGTTGACTTTATTTATTGATTGTTTGAAAGCATTTATTGCACTGTAAAACATTTTATTGTAAATCTTTAAGAGATTTGAGATGATTCTAGAAAGGAAACCGAAGAACATAAAGTGGGTAGATTCAATGAATCTGACCTAACCCTAAGATCTATGAAGGAGATTGAGTGGAAAAAGATAAGTTAACCTAATTGAGGATGTATTAAGGGAGCCTAAGCTTTAGGTATGCGTATGCATGGGTGAAGAGGATGTTGGAAGATCAGTAGATTTTATTGACTGTATAAGAAGAAAGGCTAAAGGAGAAGTGTGGTGATTGCTTGAAGAAAAGTTTCGAGCAGATCAGAGATGGAAATGGCAAAGTCTCAAAGTTAGTAAACCAACATTTGTGTGCGGAATTGGATCTGATATTTGCAAAGTGAGTTGTATGTTTTTTAGATAAATACTATTGGTACTTTCTAACCATTGTAACTATCAAAATCCTTTTAACAGAGGTTGACCTAATAGTCATATGTTTAAATCCTTTGAACAAGGATGCATTATAATTGAGTGTATGTAAGTCCTATAACAAGGCTCACTTTTAACAGGGTGATTGAAATCCTTTAACCAGGTCACACTTGATAGTGTGTATTGTAACCTTTGATAGGGTTGGCTTTTAACCGAGCTCACTTCAGAAGAGTGAAAATAATAGTAGCATGTTACAAAGTGGTTTTTCCCAAATTGTGTTTGCACTATAAATCCTAGTGTCAATGCTTGTGTGAATGTTTTGGTTTGAACATTTCTATGTTTTACAAGTTACATACAACTAGGTAGTGGACTGCAATGTTATATGTTTCTATTATTGAATCAGTGATGATCGAGTTGGTTTGGTTGTTTGATCTAATTTAAGGAAAAAATTTTAAAGTTGTTTTATACATCAGGACTTGAGAACAAATGATTCACCCCCCCTCTCTATTGTTCTAAATCATATTAACAGGTTCATCTTCTCCCAATCCTTGGGTCAACTCCAATGGTGCATCCTTTTTTAGATTCTTTGACATAATTTTCCAAATTCTTCACTATCTTCTTTCTTTTTCTCTTTGTGGTGGCAACCAATAATCCCAAAGAGATCTTGGATTTGGCTTGAGTAAATGATCCAAAGTAAGGTGCTTTACTATCAATTTCTTCAGCTAAGAGGCTTGTGATTGTAATAGTAGCTTCATCTATGTTAAATTCATAGGGTAATGACATTAACCATGAAACCCTAGGTAGGACTGCCTATGCATAAGTAAAATCTGTGTCTACCAGAAAACATATATCCTTACTATATTTTTAAATCAAAGACACAGGGATTCTAGTACTTTTTCTCATCTTCTTCTTAAACTCAACAAAATAGTTGTCCATTATGCCATTAAATTTATCTCCAATTTGACTTATAAATTCATTAATTTGAATAGTGATGGGTCTCATCTTATCCCATATAACACCTCCATGTGTAGGAAAACACTTCTTTAAATAGAAGAACAAAAAGATCAATAAGGAACCAAACTTACACATAGAATTCTTCACCATCCAAATGGAGTTCAAATTTTTGGCAAGTTGAGTCAGCTAGAGCTCAGCAAGGTCATACGTGTGTCCTTTCTTGATTATCTTCCATGCCTGGTCCATTGCCATACAGGGGATGTTGTCCAACCAACTAGATTGATAGAACTTGTGCGAGATGACTCTAACATAAAAGTCAATTTCTAGATCAATTATGGTGGAAATTTTCATTCCTCATTTGTTCCAAATTGCTTGGGTGTTAGCTTGAATATCTTCCTTACTTTCACATTTCATCATTCTTTTCCCTTCAATTGTAGGGTATCTAGTGACTTGATGTATCATCTCCTTTGTAACCTTAACTGGTCCATGTTCCAGCCATAAATGCATGTCATGTACTCGACTCAAAATGATCTTTATCTATTCCACTTTAAAATTTTGTGAGAAATCTAGGGCATGCACTAACCCTTGATCGACAACTACCTTATGTTTCAGCTTCAACACTCCCTTGACACATAGCCTATTGTAAGCTTCCCTGATCTCATAATCAGTGACTTCTCCAATTTTACACATTTAGCAAGAGCTAACATCATTCATTAATAACACATTCTCTAGAAGGGAAGATAGGGCTCCATTTAAATCTCCTCTAATTGCACTCTTTGACATTTCCTTGAATACCTTTGGCTTGCATACTTCATTTCTTACTAATTGCACATTAAAAAATTCCATCCCTTGTTTCTCGACTGGTGCAGATGATGATGATGCATAATAGTTTCTGAAAATGAATATTTACTCAGTAAAGTACCTTTTTTGTCAATAACTTGTAGATGAATTTTTCCGACGGCACACTGAGAAAATTCGGAATCGCCTTTTTTAACTAGTTGCACAAACTCTAAATAGCTCTCTGAAATCTCAAATAGCTTGGTGAAATAAAATTAATGGAAAATTTACTCTTTATAGAATCCGAAAAAATAGAATTAGGGCCTTATAAATGCTCCATACAAGTTTTGGTGGAATACAGCTGTCTCAGAAAACTCATGTTAACTTCAGTTAATCACAAGCTCAGTCAATATAACCATTGCGATACAACTCGATGTATATAGCATTTCAACCATAACAGGTGCTCAACATACATTGATAGCTCAGTCAAGACATTGATGCTCGACATAAAAAGTGAAATTCTCTATTTTTCTCAAATATGTCCTTTAATGCATCTTCATCTATGCAGATATGGACTTTTGCTCAATTCTATGTTAGGAAATGATGAAAAATAAAACTTTGCAAGACTCAGTTCCAAACATACCTTCCATGCTTAGTTAGAAGAAGTGTGATCACCTGATCCATTGGATTGGGTGACCAGATATGTGCTAGCTTCCCTTGTGGTTTCTTCTTCTTTATTCCTCCATGTCTTTTCCATTTGATTCTTTAGTTTCTCATAGATATCTTCATTCTAGTTCTTATCATTGTTTGGCATGGGTGATCTACAATCTTTCTTTAGGTAACTGACCTTATTACATTTTCAACAGACCATGCTTCCATTCATCCAGCATTTAGATTTGCCTCTAAAATGATTCATCATGTAATTTTCTCTGATGTGTCCATATTTACCACAATAATGGCAATTATACCAAGTGTTGTAATCCTAATTATATGAGTTATGCTTCATGACTGGCTTAGTTTGTTCATTTGATGACCACCTGGGTCTAGATCTACATTCAAAAGCTTTGTGCCCTTATTTCTGACAATTGAAACAACTTCCTTGAAACTTAGGTGAGGTGGATGAAGTGCTAGCCTTAGATCTACATGCATGTGTTTGATGTCCATGTTTCTTGTAATTAAAACAATGTCCATTAAACTTAGGTTTAGGATTAGACTTACCATGTTTGCTTCTGCATATGTTGGTTGTATGTCCTAGCTTTCCACAGTAATGATATGTGGCCTTGGTGTTCTTTGGTTTAAAAATCTTATGTTCTCCATTCTTTGATGATTCTCCTTCTTCAGTAGATGATCAATGTCCATTCAGTCCAAGTCCAAATCTTCTAGGCGATCTTAACAACTATTCAAAATACTTTATAGCTTCATTAGGTTTGTTCATCCTTTCATTGATTTCTTTTTCAGTTCTCAATTCATGTTTTAGCTGATCATTTTCAGACCTTAGTTGATTGATTTCCATATCTTTCCTGCCCAATTCCTGATTAACCAACAGTAGTTGATTTACCATATCTAGTTGATTATTAGTCAACCTTTGCATGTAACTTGTTCTTTGATCTAGCCTTATTGCAATTTGTCTTTTGTCTTCTTCAGCCATTGCCTTATTACTTCACAAAGTCTGATAGATTGAATTTCTTGTTCTCTCTTTAGAGTTCTAATGTCATCATTTAGTATGGTATTTTTCTCCAGTAGTTCTTTTATAGCTTTATCACTTTCTGCAGAGTTACCATTATCAAATAGTCCAGAGATGCCTTCTTCTTTGTACTATGGCTCATTTTGTTAAATAGAAATTTCTCTTCTCTTTCTCAAGGATTTCTTCAATTCCCCTTTGGCTGCTTCCAGTTGTTGTAATGCTAGTTGTGCTTCAATCTTCTGATTCTCTATGATCTTCACCAATTTATAAGCTTCCATCTTAAGATCTTTTTCTTCAAGTGGTTAGACTTTCTTAAGAGAAACCTTGTAGCTCTGATACCAATTGTTGGAACTATAAGTGGGAAAGTAATACTGAGAGAGGGGGGGGGTGGGGGGGGGGGGGCTGAATCAGATATTACCTACTTTAACCTTTTCATATTGATAAAACTTTATGCATGACATAAACAAAACTTGATCATTCTAAGCAACTAAACATGTTAAGAAACATACATGAAATCACTCATAACACCATAATTTTGGTAACCTAGAAACCCTTGAAAGGTAAAACTAGGGTGGGGATGACACCCTCAAATCTTCACTACTACAGTAATTAGTTTTTCCTATTAAGGCTTACAAGATGTGATCAATTCATGATCTACCCTGTGAAAGGTATGATATGTTAAAAGCTAAAAGACTTATACAGTCTACCTTGTTAAAGGATTCAAAACTTACAACAAACTAAGCACTCAGTAAAGAGATTACATAAAGTCTATTAAGACTACTCAATTATGATATTTACCCTAATACACTGATTAGAATGTCTCAGTACCTAATCTTTTGGTTTTCACTTATAAGCAGATGATAGATCTCCTCTTTACTATATGTTAGTGATATCTTCTATCTGATCTTTCTTGATTATGTCCTTTCACTACTTAGCTCAGTCACTGAACTCTATCTGAATACCCTACTATTCTAAATATTCCTTTCTAATCATTCTCTCATATTGATAGTATTCATTCGATCTCAATATCTATTTTTCTCTCTCTAATTTTCACACTTCTCTTGGTTTAGATCTTGGCCTTATATAATAACCAAAACATCTTAACAATTCAAGATCTATGGTTCAAATTTATTTCTATTGTCACTTAAGCTATACAATTTTTTGATTGGCTCTAGGTAATACATAGGGATCAATGATTATAAGATGGATGCGTAATTACTTCCGTAATTACCTCAACAAATAACATACAAAACACCACTATCACCACAAATGGTTTACCTTGATTATTGTTCCATTGCAAACTTATATGTCATTTTTGGCTAACTCAGCAAATGTTAGTCCTAGTACTTGACATTCACTATACTCAACATCTGTTAATCTTCTCTTTCACTTGGTAATCATTGAATATGTAACTCGGAAAAAACTATACTCGGCATAATACAAAAATATAGTGACGATGACTTGGTAGTAAAACTACACGGTAAGTATTCTATACATAACTCAGCCTTTACAAAATGACTCAGTCATAGTGGTCACTGACCATCATTGCCTAGATATATGACTAATGGTCAACAAAACTATAGAGATCTAGAGAGTCAAGAAGTTCAAAACTAACTACAAAACTAAGTATACAAAAGAATGTTACTATGCTAGTGATGGACTATCAGATGAAGATTTAGCAGAAGATGAAATTGGATTCATTTCTCTTGAAGACATGGAGAAAATGTTTGATGAAATGGACCGTGAAGATGAAAAGAAAGCACAAGAGTTAGCATTGATTTCACAAGATGACATCAAGATAGATTGGATCATTGACAACGGTTGCTCACATCATATGACAAGAGAAAATGATAGATTTGTGCATCTGGATAGAGACAAAGGTGACATGGTTAGATTTGGAGACAACACTCCCAAACCTATCATAGGTAGAAGAGCTATCACCTTGGATGGAAAGATCAAGACTAACGATGTTCTTTATGTTGATGGTCTACAACATAATTTAGTAAGTGTTGGACAGTTGTTGACAAAAGATATTAGTTGGAATTCAAAGACAACAAGTGCATCATTAATAAAAAAGAAGCAGAGATGGTTGCATCAGGTTCAAAGACTAAAGGTAATGTTTTTCAGCTTAATCCTGAAGCAAGTCATTTTGTTGCTAAATTAGATGATATTTGGTTATGGCATAAAAGACTATGTCACATCAATTTTGACAACATAGTAAAGATAAGAAATGTAAAGGCTGTAAGAGACCTTCCTAGCATTGTAAAACTACTTGATACAATATGAAGGGAATGTGTGATGCAAAAGCATGTGAGGAATTCATTCAAAATAAAGCATAATTCAACAGAGAACAAGTAGGATCTAATACATACAAACTTATGCAAACCAACTCAAACAAGAACATACTATGGTGAAAGGTACTTTATTTTGTTTGTTGATGATTATTTTAGAATGATGTGGGTTACATTCTTAAAGGACAATTCCGAAGCATTTGAGAAGTTCAAAATATTCAAAGCTAAGGTTGAAAATGAGTCTGGATTGAAAATTAAATATCTGAGATCAGATAGAGGAGGAGAATTCACCTCTGATAGATTTTATGAGTACTGCAAAGAACATGGGATAAAGAGATAGTTAAGTGCACCTAGAACCCCTCACCAAAATGGAATTGTAGAAAGGAGGAATAGGATCATAATTGACACATCATGTACCATCATGATTGAAGGAAAGGTTGCACACACCTATTACAGAGACACGGTCAATATTGCATTCTACACAATCAATAGAATTCAATTAAGGCTAGGTGCAAACAAGACACCTTATGAGCTATGGTTTGGGAATTTACCTATAGTCAAATACTTTAGAATCTTTGGAAGCAAGTGCTACATCAAGAGAGATGAAGCTATAGGAAAGTTTGATGCAAGAAGTGAAGAAGGTATTTTTCTTGGTGAGTCCACTAAAAGAAAAGATTATAGATGTTTCAATTTAAGATTGAATAATATTATTGAAAGTGCTCATGTTAATATTGATGAGAAGTTCATGATTCAAGAAAGATATCATGATTATGCACCTATGTTTGAAGAAGAAACTAGACCTACCAGTAGTGAAGTAATTATTGAAGAAATGTTTGATAGCATTGATGTTCTATTCAATGACCCTGAAATAAGTGAAGAAGAAACACAGAAGTTAGATGCTAAATTCACACATAATGATCTTAAATTCACATCTAGATATCATTCAAAGGAAGACATCATTGGAAATCAGAACAGTAAAGTCATGACAAGATTAAAAGCAAAGAGTTGCATAGAAAATGAAGATGTATGTTTACTTTCATAGATTGAACCCTTAAGTGTTGAAGATGCATGGAATGATTCAGATTGGCATGAAGAAATGAAAGAAGAGCTAGATCAGATAATAAATAATAACACATGGGAATTGGTACCCAGGCCTAGTGATAAGAATGTGATTGGAACCAAGTGGATATTCAAAAACAAGATTAATGAAGATGGAACAGTAATAAGAAATAAATCAAGACTAGCCTATAAAGGATATGCGCAAAGAGAAGGAATTGATTATTCAGATAGATTTTCCCCTATAAGAAAATTGGAAGCCATAAAGTTGTTTCTAGCCTATGCTACATTCAAAGACTTCAAAGTTTATCAGATGGATGTCAAATCAACATTCCTGAATGGAGAGTTAAAGGAAGAAGTTTACATAGAGAAGCCTAAAGGATTTACCTTATCAGATAGACCTGATATGGTATGCATACTAAAGAAAGCCCTCTATGGACTTAAATAAGCCCATAGAGCATTGTATGAAAGACTTGATGGATACTTGACTAAGATTGGATTCAAGAAAGGAGCATAAGATTTTAATTTATTGATAAGAGAAACATCTGATGGATCATTGTTAGTTGCTATATTTGTTGATGACATTATCTTTTGTGGTAATGACAAGCTTTGTGCTCAAGTTTCTAAGGATATGCAGAGCGAATTTTAAATGAGCATGATTGGACATATCAAGTACTTTTTGGGACTGAATGTGCAATAGACAAACAAAGGCATTTTCATTAATCAGTCTAAGTATGTGAAAGAGATATTAAATAAATTCACGATGGATGATTGGAAGCTAGTAAGTACACTTATGATAACAGGATGCAAACATTCAAAAGAAGATGATTCAGCAGTAGTAGACATGACCTTGTATAAGTCTATGATTGGTAAACTAATATATCTTACTCAATCTAGACCTGATATTTCCAATGCAGTTGGTATTGTTGGAAGATTTGTAGCAAATCCTAAACAAAGTCATCTCATGACAGTAAAGAGGATATTTAGATACTTGAAAGGAACTATAGACTATGGTTTATGGTATCCTAATTCAGAAAATGTAGAACTTCATTTGTATATAGATGCAAATTGGACAGGTTGCATAGATGATAGGAAGAGTACCTCATGAGGAGCAGTATTTCTTGGAGACAAACTTGTTACTTGGACAAGTAAGAAGCAAAATTGTATTTTTAGTCCACAATAAAAGCAGAGTATGTTGCAACTGCATTAAATTTCTCTACAATTGTGTGGATCAAGGAGATGATAAAATATTTTGGTATTCAAATTGATAATCCTATTGTCATTCATTGTGATAACACTAGCACTATCAATATGTCAAAGAACCTTGTGATGCATGTAAAGACAAAACCCATTGAGATAAACTATAACTTCCTAAGAGAGAAATTTGTAGAGAAAGAAGTAATGTTGCACTATAAGAGTACAAAAGACTAGCTAGTAGACATATTCCCAAAGAATTTACCTAAATATACATTTGAGTATCTCAGGGAGAAGTTGGGATTAATTTTCTTCCCTAAATCTGATTAGAGTTTGCAGGAGTGCATTAGTCCTCATCGACTGATGAATGGTTGACTACTCTACTTCACGAGTAGTACCAGTGCTTAATTTACTATCTCCCTTTTCCATTGATGTCAAAGGGGGAGTAGGTATATATCCATGAAAGACAAAAATAGTAAGAGATGAAGGATTCATCCTTGAAGAATTTTTGTTGAAGAAATGGAGAATATTATAAAAGAATTGTAGAAAGGGGGAGTGATTAAGTAGCAGGAAGAAACAAAATAGTAAGAGATGGATGATTCATCCTTGGGGGAGTTTTTTTGAGGAAATGGATAATTTTATAAAAGGATTTCTCATTTGGATTGGTGGTGGTTTTCATTCCATATGTTGTCATTAATGCCACAGGGGGAGACTATTGGATATTTTCTAGCAAGCCAGCGTTGACTATATGTTTTTCATTGATGAAAACATATGGTAAGAAGCATGTGTGGAAGCCTGATGGAGAGAGACTTGAAAATATATATTTCCTAGGTATGTTATCAACGTGATATCATAAGCACAGAGGTTGATTATGAGTGTAGATAGTTATACAGTTGACTATTTCAATAAGTGTTCCTGATAGGTCCCAAGAAGAGTTATGTATGTGATTTACAGTATGGTTGTAATGAAGCCTTCTACATTTATATGTATATTTTAGACATATATATGATGCTATGTTCATGGACATAGATTCAGATATGTAGTACAATTTGAGTTATGAAATCTCCAATTGCCAGTTACAGTTTCCTGAGTTTATCTGATAGAGCTGACATTGTTTTTATTATCATAGTAGTTGTGCCTATCATTTGGATATGTGCTCTTGGATTAGTGTTTGGAGAAGAATTAAGAATTTTTTGTTAATATCACATGATTTAATTTAGCATGAGAAGAAAGTAGCAGTTAATTTGGTGGAGCCGACAGTGTGAAGCGATGCATCTACTCACATGGAGTTGCACGGTCTTAATTTGTGTTGCGTGCTTAGTATAGAAAATTGAGATGTTATTGCAGAGTTTTATTGTTTATATAATATGATTTTAGAATGGTTCTAATAGCCCAACTTGATTACATCATTTAGAGGAAAGATATTTATAGGTAGTCATTTGTGATTGCTTAGTATGGCAGATAGTTGAAAGAGAAAAGCAGAGTAGAAGATGCAAAGTATTGAGCCATCTACTGAAGGTCTATGTGACCAATTAGAGAGTGTGTACTATACATTGGAACTGATCAAGACAAAAGGTCTACCTTGCAGTTCACCAAGATCTAGATATAGTGTGTATTTGTTATTCAGAAGGTTGCAGCCTTCACCATTTGAGTAGTGAGATCTCAGATAGTGCGTCCTCCCCCCTAACAGGGTTAATTGTAAAAGACTCCTAATAGGGTCCAACCCTTGACTAGATCAATGTACTTATTGCATTGTAAAGATCAAATCCTAACAGGGTTTTAAGATCTTCTAATAGGGATCATTATACACTAGTGTAGTTTTATTGCTTGTCAATTCCCACCAGGGTTTTAACCTATTTGGGTTTCCCTGTAACCCAAATTGTGTTCATGTGTTATTGTGTATGTGCTTAATGTTCTTCTAGACTTAATTGGATAAAGAATTGAATCTTGTAGATAATTGATTCACCCATCCAATCTCAGTTATCTCTTGGGACTATTCCTAACCTTTTTTGTGCTTTATCTCTAAAACCCTAAACCATGGTCTTGGTGCAAACTTCCTCACATTTGGTGATCTATTTACACACTCAAGAAATCTCACTTTGGTACCACTTGATGAAGGGTTCTTCCCTTAATACCACAAAGACATAACAGAAATAGAGAAATAAAAACAATTTGTAAGAACATAAAATGGGCTTCTTATTATCTCCACAAATGTGGAATTACAAATTTTAGAATTAAAATATGCAAAGCCACATGTGCATTTTCCTTATAATATTCTATAGGAAAAAGCCTCAAATCATTACCCAGATCTACCCAAAACTTTCCTAGACAACACTATGGGTGTTTCCTAAATAGGCAATTTCCACCACCCGAGAAGGTTCCAAAAATTTAGCCCTTATGGAAGACTTCCCTAAGAATTATTTTATTTTCTTTTTTAACATAGGGTCGACTCCAAATAATTACAAAATATGGTTTTAGGTACCCAAACTTCCGAAGGCCATAACTTTCTAATTATAGCTTTGTTGTTCTATTATAGCCACTTTTAAAAAATGGAAGCACCTGATCTACAGTGCTTGATTCATGCAAGCTTCAGTCAGTCGAGGGTCGATCATGATCTGAAGCATCTAAGGCCTTCAAAATTGAGCTCAAATATTTCATACCCAAAAACCTCAATAACTTCACTGATATAGATGATATAGAAATGAAACTCAACTGGTAGGCTGATATGACTAGGATGAACCTCCACCTATGAAATTGGAATATTCTAAGATCGTATAACCAACTTAATAAAAATAGTAAGTTTCCATAAATAGAAGCTCTACACAAGATATCCCTTATTGAAAAGAAACTATAAATATTTTGTGGTGATGCAAGATTTCTCTTACACCCAGGATGCTCCTACATCACACCTGTATTAAATATTTGTCTGCTTCTATTGATATCTGTCGCCACCTTATATCTCTCATTGATATCCTGTAATTTACTCCTCACATCTTGTTGAAGTTGTTGAAGGTGTTAAGAAAATGCTTCCCCATCATTGCTAATTCTATCTTGCATAGGAAGCTGTACAAGGTCCAAAACACCCTAAGGATTTTTACCATAGACAATTTGAAAAGGAGATTTTCTAGTTGATCGGTTAAGAGAACTATTGTAAGAAAAATCTTCTTAAGGAAATCCCAAGTCCCAATGCTTGGGATTTTAACCAACAATGCACCATAATAGGTTTTCCAAACTCTGATTGACCACCTCAATTTTCCCATCAGTTTGGGGATGATAGGCACTGCTAAACTACAACTGTGTTCCCATCTTCTTCCATAAGGTCCTCCAGAAATGACTCAAAAATTTAGTATCCTTGTCAGATGTGATAGTCTTTCAAATGCCATAGAGTCTAACAAATTTTGAGAAAAATAAGTTGGCTATCCTTGTGGTCTCACTAGTTTTTTTACAAGTAATAAAATGAGCCATTTTAGAGAATCTATCAACAAGTACAAAAATAGAATTTGTACCTCATTGGGTGCGGGGAAGTTGCAATACAAAATCCATACTCACATCTATCCATGGCTTGATGGTTACAGGTAGAGGTGTATACAAGCCTATGTTTTCAGAGTGACCCTTAGCCACTTGAAAAAAATTTCACCTTGCCACATAATTAGTAATGTCCCTTTTCACTTTTGGCCATTAGTTTTAATCTTCAACGAAGGCTATCGTCTTGTCCTTCCCAAAGTGACCAACCAAACCACCACTATGAAATTCTAGAATAATATTTTTCATCATGGAACCAGTTGGTATACAAAATTATTTTCCTCTAAAGTGGTAACCATCCCGAATAAAGTATTCTCCTGTCATGTGATCTGAAAGACTAGTTGTTGGCCCTTTCATCTTCTCTATAATTTACCAAAAATCATCATCATCCTCGTACAAAAATTTAACAGAATCAAAATGAATAACCTCCATTTCCATTGTAGTTATTAGTGTAACATGCTAACTTAGGGCATCAACAACCTAATTTTGCTTTCCAGACTTATGCTTCAAAACAAAATTATACCCTTGCAAGAAAGACAAACATTTAGCATGACTACTATTCAATTTCTTTTGTGTGTTCACATATTTCAAGGCAAAATGTTCTGTAAACAATACAAATTCTTGTGGGACCAAATAATGCCTCTCATGCCTTAAGGCTTGAACAATAGCATAAAATTCTAAATCATAGACCTAGAGTAGTTCTTCCTCACATCATTTAACTTTTCACTAAAAAAGACTATTGGTATACCTGCCTAGCTAAAAAAAGCACCTATCCCAACATGGAAAGCATCACACTCTACTTCAAATACTTTATCAACATTTGGAAGTGACAATATAGGAGCTTCAGTTACCTTTTTCTTCAATAATTTGAAACTCTCTTCAGCATCTGTTGTCCATGTGAATTCCCTTCCTTTCGTACAATCTGTTATGGGCCCTACAATACTACTAAAATTTTGAATATAATTTCTATAGAAGGTTCCTAATCCATAAAAACTCATTACCCCTATTATGATGGATGGAATAGGCCATCCTTGGATTGCCTTGACCTTTTCTAGGTCCATCTAAACACCATCTTCAAAAATGATGAAGTCCAGAAAAGTTAAATTATTTTGCATGAATCTGCACTTCTTTAAATTTTCACAGAGCTTATCTTTCCTTAGTACACTCAAGATGATCCTCAAGTGTTGTAGGTGTTCTCATTTTTTTTTCTATAAATTAGGATATCATCAAAATAAACTACAACAAACTTACCAATGTAGGGTCATAAAACAATATTCATCAATCTCATGAATGTACTTGGTAGTTTAGAAAGCCCAAATGGCATAACCATCCATTCACACAAGCCATCCCTAGTCTTAAAAGTTTTCTTCCACTCATCTCCTTCATGAATTTGAATCTGGTGGTATCCACTTTGTAGATCAATCTTGCTGAAGTATTTATCTACTCTCAGTACACATCATCCATGTCCATCCTTCTTCAGAGTAAAAAATGTAGACACAACACATGGGATCATGTTTTATCTAAGAAGGACTTCCTCAATTAGCTATGTTACTTGCTTGTTGAGCTCTACATGTTGTGTTGGGTTCATTTGATAAGCTGCTTGATTAGGAAGAGTTTCTCTAGGAATCAGATCAATATGGTGTTGTATATCCCTTTTTTGTGGAAGATTGTCAAGTAGCTCACTTGGAATAACATCAATAAATTCTTCTAGTATCTTTACTACATCATGTGGTACTATGTTTTCTAGTTCTTCTCCTCTTTTTACTACCAATGCATAGCACCAACTTGTCACCTTCATTTCTTTGACAACATCCTTTCCAAGCAACATGGTCTAATTTTTTGTTTCATCCTTAAGTGGTAAGAGAGTCACTTTAGAGCCATCCTTCCATAAGCTATATATGTATTTTTCTCTCCATCATGCATGATCTTCCTATCATATTGCCATGACCTTCCCAACAAAATATGACAAGCATCCATAAGAATAACATCACATCACACCATATCTCATCCTTATATATTTTTCCTATAGTAAACCTAACCAAACAACTTTTATCAATAGTAACCTCATTTCCTTTCTTAAACCATGCAATATGGTAATGACAAGGATGTTTCTCACATTGTAGGTTTAATTTATCTACCATTTCCTTAGCTACCATATTCTCACAACTACCCCCATCATTAATAACTTGGCATAACTTTCAACCTGAAGTGCATCTAGTTCTGAAGATGTTGGTTCAAAACCACAAATCATCAAATTTCTTTACAAGGATGTCTTCCTTGTCTAGAATGATCATCAGTCTCCTAATCATGAGAGTTTCTCCCACATCTGGTAGGACCTTTTTTTTTCTATTCATACTTCTATAAATTTTGGCTTAACCAGGTTCACTCTAGGCTATATTCCTTGATTTCTTTGTGTCATGTTATAATTTGAGCATTCAAAGGCTCTGTTTCCTTCTCCACACCTAAAAAAAGTGAAAGGCCTTCTCTGGTTTTCCCATCCTCTTCCACTTCTGTAGCCTCATCCTCTCTAAAACCCCCTTCCTCTTTCTTGATTTAGAGGATCTTGCCTAGTGTCTATATTTTTTTAAAATCCTTGAAAGGTATCTCATTGACCATTATTAGAACCTCCCCAAAATGGAGTTGAGGTACCCCTTCGACCACCTCTATTCCTCTAGATATATTTCCTATTCTTATTTTATTCAACCTTTAGACCTAATTGGTAGGCTTCCTCCATACTATTGACACGATGGATGCTCAATTCATCTTGGATGGATAATTTTAGGCCATTAATATATCTAGCATCCATATTCTCATTATTTTCTTGATGGTCTATGCACATGGAGAGCTTGTATAATTTGTTTGTATAGTCTTGCACTGAAGGAAAGTTTTGCTTCAAATTCATAAACCTACGAAAGAGGGCTTGTGAATAATTCATGGGTAAGAATTTTTCTTTGATATTTTTCTCCATCTTGCTCCATGTCTAAATATTTTCTTTTTCCTTTCTAGTTTGTTCCTTTTGGAGGTGATCCCACCATATCATTGCATGGCCTTTTAATTTTGTTCATCTTCTTTTCTTCTGTCATAGGCTTCCATTAAAAAAATTCCACACCTCATTTAGCCAGTCTATTAATTCTATTGGCTTAAGACTACCAGCATAGTTTGAAACATCAATATTGATTGATTCACTTCTTCCTTCTAAAGCCTTGATAACTATATCTTCATAAGTCATTTATTCTAGCCTCTCTTCTATATTTTCTTTATTTTTGTCAGCACCTCTTTAGTTTTCCTCTTCATCAGATTCATTCTCTCCTTGTATTCCTTGATTATCTATTTGCTCACTCAGTCATTCAATCAACCTCTGCATATCCATCATCAATATTTTCATCAACGTGACACCTCCTCTTCCTCTCCCAACCACCTTCCTGCCCTAATACCAAATGATGTAGCACACAACTCTTTGTTAATAATAAAACTCAATTACAAGACAAATACACACATATTTTGAACCTTCAATATTTTCCATTCATCACTGACTGCCTCTACAACCCTCTGTAAACTCTTAAATAACCAAAAAAATCCAAAAATCAAGAAATCCAAAAATTACCCTGTTTGGTTGTTTTTTCCACATTTATTTTTTGCCATTTTTAGTAATTTTCAAAACAACACCTAAAAAACTAAGATTTTGCCTAAACATGCCCTCAACTAAGTTATAATGAAATGCCTACTAATATCCGAGATTAGAAACATAATTTTGGATTTATTACAAAATAGAACCTTCTAAAAACTAGAAAAAAACACTAAAAACTAATTTCAGAGACCTAAATGAAACTTTCAGCTTGTGAAAAATGTGCCAAAATAAACCCTAATCAATTTGATATGACTAGAAAACATATGGCACTTCTTGAAGCATGCACCCGAAACATTTCAGCAAAAACCCATAAGTGAGTCAAAAGTTATGACCTTTGGAAGTTTCTGCATCACAAACATGGGATTGGAATAGCTCCACAAACACTCCAACTGAGTGATAATTTGTTTTGATTAGTTATGATGATTATAAATATCATCCCTACATAACAAGTGCCTACATGTCTACCGAAATGGACCCAACAAAGGATCAAAACTTGTGTTGAGCCAAGCGAGGGTTTGAACTTTGGTTGAACCATCAACAATGCAACCAATTTACCACTATACCACAAGGTGATCCAAAAAATGGTTGGGGGTGAACCTGGTGAGATTTGAACTGAAGTATATGTGTCGCACCAAGATCATTGACCTAACACTACACCTCACAACTCACGTTTACACCATCTCATCTACACAGTCACCCTTATTCTTTAAAAAATTATATTTTGTATATACACTATGAGATTGGTTGTATACACTGGCCTCACACCATAAACTTGTTTGTTCTTTCATGCCACCATTTTTCTATATCTGACAAGTATTACTAAAAAAATAATGTTTTTTGTTGGTTTTATATCATTAATTGGCACAAAACTCACATAGCATGTAAAACCTTGATAGTCCTCAAGTAATACTTTCACATTTTTGTAGGCCCTTAGATACAACATGACCTATTAGCCTTATGCCTCAATGTGGAATTATCTCCTATAAATTATATGAGGATCATATGGCCTTCTATAATACTAGTCCTAAATATCACAACTTAACATTTTATATTATCTCTCTATGTTTTGAATGTTAATCAAATTTATTATGGCATACTTTTATTTCACCTTAATATTCAAGAGTGATAAGATACCTAGTCTCGGGAGATATTGCCTTGGAAAATAGCATGTACATGGTGTTTTTTAGACCAATTGGATTTTAAGTGACCAAAAAATTCTTAGGAATAACAATCCACCAATACAACTAAGTGGGGGGGGGCATGAATCAATTATATGATAGATTATTAAACTTTAAAATTTAAGTAGCAGCTACACCAAATCTAATGATAACATAGTAAACATCAACACAATAACACAATATTTTGTTGTCGAGGAAATCATGTTAAAGGTAAAATCCCAGTGAGAATTAGCACCCACAAATGATGGACTAAGAGTATAGTATCCATGTAAAAAGACATAGCCCTGTAAGGAGCTTATTAAAACATTACACTAGATGGTCCATGTTAGAGGATATACCTTGTTAGGAGTCAAAGAAAAGAGTAGGCTCACTCCCTAGGCTTACTACCCAAAGAAGGTTATGTTCACCTCCAGAACACACTATTTGCAACACAAGTGTATATAAAGGAAATACACAATCCTTGTGAACTATCTGATAGCAACTGTCTTTGCTTGATCAATTCCAATGAAGTATATAAACCACCCTTTTGTCTACATCTAGTAGATACAAGTGCGCAACTTCCACAATCCTCATTTACATTCCTTCCATACTCTATGTCTTTTCAAAAGAAAAGATCTTACATATATACCCTACTACAATAAATGATCATGTTAGCCAATAAGGCTTTCCTAATATAATAATAATTATATAGCCCCTTGCTAAGATACACATGGTATCTAAAATAAGTGTAGAACAATTACAATTCAATAATCAAGGTCCAACCTTCATAATTAATGCTCGCTATCCATAATACATGCTACAACTCTGAAGTCAGCCCCAAGTAGGTCTTCCCCCAGAACACATGCCACAACAGATGTCATCAGGAATTCCATGACTTGCTAAGATCAATGAACAATCCTTAATATGTTATTTGACATCCCTTGAGCTCGCATATACTAAATCCACATTTCTTGTAAGATATACTTAAAATGCAAAGACTTACTCTATCAACTTCCACTCTCACAGTCCATGAACCAGTCTTCACCAATTCTTCTATAACTCAACCAATATGAAATATTACGGCATGCAATCTTAGATATAATATCACAACACTTCCTTGTACATAAACCTGTGTCCACTCAATCTAAATCATCTGTATGATATTTGTACACTGTAATACCCAATATGTTCTCTTCATAAAAACATATGTTGACATCAGTGACAAAACATGAAAGACAACAACATCTGTAACTAATACTCCACAAGATAATTTTCTTGTGTAGTGATTAAACATATTAAATGCATCAGCAACGTCCAACCAAAAGTACATGACATGTTTGTTGAACGTCCACTTCAACTAATTATAAGTTTACCCTAGCTTTTTCAAAAAATGTATGCAATTTTTTATTTTTTATAGAGTTTGAAATTAATTGAAATTCTTTTGGATTTAATAATTAGTTATTTTCAGATTGTTTGTTTGTTTGACATTTTCTATTACTAAATTAGATGAATTTTTCATTTTTTAATGATTGGTTAACTTGTATAAGTAATTCATCATTTATATGTCAACATAGATTAATTTAAGTAATTTATTTTGGCTCAAATTATAATATTTATTAACATACAATTAAAATCCTATTTTATTTTTATTGGTAAAATGTTGAAGCATCCACTTTATATTAATAGAAATGTAAATTACATGTATAAAAGTATCATGTCTTTCAAACTATAAGTAAAACAAAATATGGAAGGTAATGGAGAAGCTAGAGAATCCATGATAACTAGCAGTGAGAGAAAATTCAAAACTCAAATTAGGAGTGGACCAAAATCTCTAAAACGTGTCCCATTCAAAAATAGAGCTACCTATAAAAACTTTGTATATATTCTATATTTTGTTATATACTAGAACAAAATTAATCGTGAGAGAAACACACTCCAAATTAACTTGAGGTGGAAAATAAAAGACAAAGGGAGCGGAGCACATAAGAAGAATATGTAAAATGAGAAAAGTTTGAAGAGAAGGTATGCCATCTATACAACCAAATATTATGTAGAACAAAATACTGGAACAAATTTTAAGGATACGTACAATAGATCAAATTGACTATATGTAAATCAAGTTTAAGTATCAACCATCAAACCTATTGAGGTAATGAATGATCAATAAAATGTGCAAAATGCTAGCTAAGAACACACCAATATTAAGAATTACTAGAATTATTTGTAAGAGAGACTAAAGTATCTAATTGATAAGATGATAATATTTTTAAACTATTTTCGAACAAGAATTCCTCATCATACTTATAAAATAATGAAAAATAAGATAAAAAAACATATTTTCAGAGATTGAATCAAAGTAGAAGGTGGAAATCTAAATATTATTACATATTCAAATATCTAGTAGGTGACATTGTTGTACTAATCTAATCTTTCTCTTCAAACAAAATTTGTTCAACAATGAAGTTTGTTCTTTAGAAGAATAGTATAATCCTTGGATGTAAAAGACATTACGATTACCTCTAGGATGGCAACATGTATTAGATGTGAAAAATAGATATGTGACATTTTTTACTTCAATAGAATTGGTGGTGCTCTCTTAGGATATACTTAATTCATAAAATAATAATACTTAACTTTATAAGATAAAATAAAAATAAATATATTATCTATTTGCGAAAAGTGAATAATATAAGGCATTAAATCAATTCAGAATTTATTTTTTGGTTGAAATTAAACAAATAATATTTTCAAGAACTAACACCATTGATCAACAAATTTCTTTCTGAAAACCATGGAGGATGACAACAACAAATGCAACCTACTAGAAATTTACAAATGAAACAATGAAGAAGCTTAAATTCAATTCTAAACTCTAATTTAATAGAATTATCTATTCAACACAAATTATTACACATACATTGATAACTAAACTTGTCAAAAAAATATATATGTTAAAAACCTTTTATAACAACCAAATTCATTTAGACATCATCATTTTCTATTGAAATACTAGATAATTCAGTAATTATCCAACAACAATTTAGACTTCAAATAATTCTTTGTAAGAAAAAAATAAAATTAACAAATCATTAACTAAAGTTTTTTAAATTTTTTATGAGATTTGTTCTACATATGATCTTTATCTTAGCTTTAAAAAATTAAAATTAAAATTACTTTCACTTCTTTAATTTTATTTTTAAAATTTGAAAGGTATCATAGTATGCTTGTAATGATAACTCACAAAATATTTTATTATAAAAAAAATGTATTAATGTCTAAAAATAACCACTCCAACATGACACCTTAATCAAATTATAGATTGTATAGTCGTATGTAAGGAATTCTATAGACTCTGTTTTTCGTTTTTTATCAATCTCATAATTTGTGCCATTGGTTTGATTTGTTTTGATGGGAGCTGTATAATAAGCTCCGCCCCTTCCAATGTTCAACCAATTGCTATCATGCCTAAAATACTTAGGGCTGGAACAGACGGAAAACTTTTGTAACATTATTGGGTAAATACAGATACATTTAGTTGACTCCCTAAATACAAATCTACTCCCTGACTGATGACTGAGATGAAGTTGAAGATGGTCTGTGATATGGGTAAGGCACAGGCGTCCTACATATTGGGCAGTCTTTCTTTCTCTGTAACCATTGGCGAAGGCAGTCATGGTGGAATGTATGAGAATTGTGACAGAACATCTGGCAAACATCTTCCCCAATCTCAAATTCAATCATACAAATTATACAAGACGGAACACTATCAATGTGAAGAGGAGTTATTTTGATGGTATCAAGCGCGTCTATCAACTCTCTTGCCTCCCTTTCCATCTCTTGAGATTTAACGACTTGCAGGTTCCTAATTATCTGTGCAAGCATGCTCCTCGCTTCTGTTCGGTCTCCTCCTTCTATTATCCGCCGCAAACTTTGTATACCTGGCTGTAATACATCTCTTAATTCAGGACTGACCTCGTCTTCTAATATCTGCTGCAAACCATGTATACTTTCCTCTAATATATCTCTTAATTGAGTATCGACCTCATTTCCATCTTCTCCTCCCCTGGATGTCATTATTCTCCCGGATTTTACGATCAAGCAAGATTGTGCCTTGACTCACTACTCTTCACGCAAAAAATAGACCCAGCGAAAACTATGTAACGTGGTATTGCATATGGAATTTGTCCGATCATTGGTTTTTCTTATATATGATGATGGAAAGGTGGCAGGGCACGCCGTCCTTTGGAACTCATTTTCCCTTTCGTAAATCGGGCGTCGTTCAACATTTCTACAAAGTTATGAAAACAAACTAGCAGCGTATGATAAAATAGGACAAAAAAAAGGGTCACTCGTAGTTTATACTCTAATTATTGATATATTTACATAATTTTGCTTATGTGAGTAATTACGAGTTCCATTGATTAATAAGAAAGGAGAGTATTAGATATAGTTGCAGAGAAGAATTTATACTTAGTTTTTGTTAGGGTATTTTGGAAATTATTATAGGACAAAACGTTTATTTTTTTGAAAAACATATTAAGTATAAATTCTTGTGCGATAATTATTGATATTTTTAAAAATATTTTAAATTAAAAAAAATTGAATCAATAAGAATTTCATATTTTCTTTTGGTTATAAAACTTAATTTTTTATTATCTTTATATATTTTTTATTTTTTTTAATCAGGTATAATATAAACAAGTTATAGAATGGACGTTTTTCATATTGTATTTCTACAATAGGCTATATGTCACATTTATATCACTGATGAAGGATGATATGTTTACATTCTTATCAATTGATTGAATACCAAAAAATGAAGATTAAACAAGCATAGATATACAACCCTAATCTATATCAAAAAGTATACACACTATGAGAAAGACTTCATCTATGTCTCTATCATTTCCTTTATCCTACATCCATACCATCCACCTAAGCCGTCCTTCCATCCATTTCAAAACATTGTCATCTTAGACATGCTTATTATATGGGTGATCAACTCTATCTATTAGTTTTATAAGGTCAGGTGCTTGATTTGTTGTAGGTGGAATAGAAGCAAACAGAACCACCACTTAAGGTGCCTCTATTGTTCCTCCATCTCTATCTCTCTACTGCATAAGCACGACTATAATGGCCATGAGATATCTCCCAGCTAGACACCCTTACTATTTAATCTCCTTGAAAGCTTCATAGTAACTGTAAGGGACATATAAATGTCAGAAAAATGAGTCTCCTTATAGATTCTATAGGAGTTCTGGCCCTTCCAATGAACACCTTACTTTTCTAAACATCTAAATAATGAAAATGATTTTTTTTGAAATATATGATAAAAATATATTGAAATTCTTGCTAAGCCCCAAGATATTTCCAAAACTTTTCTCAAAATCACTAATATTTTGATTAATAGAAAAACCAAATATTTTCCATACTTGTATAGAAAACATGCATTCAAAGATTAGGAGTTTCAATGTCTTGAGAGTTTTGCAAATAGTACACAAAGTGAAGTCCCCATTAGGTTTCTTAAGCGGAAGTCTGTGAAGAATAAGCCTCCACATAAAATTATTTTTTCTTGTGTTCCACTAGCTTTCCCCAAAGACATTCAAAATATTTCTCCCAACCGCTCCAAATAGATCTAAACATCTCTGAACTAGCTTTTTTAACATGGAAAAAGCCATCGATGTTGTTAAAAAGGTTGATTCCTTTCCAAGGATAACTCTTACACGGTGTTGTTCTGATAATATTATTCCTTATGAGAGTCTTCTAGGATTTCTTCTATTGAAGATCTTTAAGTATCCTTTTGGCTTCTAAAGTGATGTTGTATAAGGTCTAAGATCTTTCAACCCTAAACTACACATGACTTTTCTCATTGAGCACCATTTCCACATCACTGCATTTCTTTTCTTTCCAACCTTACTATTAGACCATAGATAATTTAAAACTTATATCTAAAGGTGGTTAAATTTATATTGATTGAATATTTAGGCTGATAAATATTAATTGTTGTATGAAGAGAGCATCTTATAGCACACGTGATATCTATCAGCCAAAGAGAAATAGTGCTTATCTAATTTCCAAAGTTTCCTATCAATTTAGGGTTGATTTCATTCCACATTTCCTATAAATTAGGGCATATTGAGAAAGTAATTCCCCAGTCCATCACTTGATGTTTGGAGCCTCCCCAAGAAAGATCATGCTTTTCAAAATGGGATAGAAGTTATTCATCCCACTCCAACATGATTGATTTAGAAAGAGAAACTTTACTTCATAAGGCATTGAAAAATAATTCCAACTTGGTCATTAGATTGCCCAAATTGGTTTCCTCCAAATCTACTAGAACGGTTGTCTCGTTAGAAAATTATACATTTTCAAGTTCCTCAACATAAGGGAGATTAAATGCCCAAACTTTTGGAGATAGAGAATTATACCTTACAATATAAAATATTGCATCCCCAACTATTATGAATAGTACTTAATTGAGTAGACACCCCTATCTAATAGATCTAGATTGATTTATGTAATCTAATTTACATCTATTAACCTAAAATTGTACATTAGCATCTTACCTTTGAAACCTCACCATCTATTTGAAAGCCTCTAGAAGACCGAGGGACTTTAGCATCATGTGATAATAGATTCTTATTCTATATTATGTCATAAGCCTTCTCATAATCAATTAGTAGAATAGTCACCTTTTGATGCAAGAGCATCCAAGGAACAAAGTTGTTGACTCAGATGTGGGTTTTGGTTGAGATTTACTTGGGAGGGTCATAACTTTTGACTCAGATGTGGGTTTTTGCTGAAATTTTACAGGGAGTAGCGTGAGGAGGAGGTATTTGGATTGTCAATGGAGCTTAGCTTGATAGGTGGCCGTTTTGACTTTTTTTCGGGAGCCTAAAATATCATATTGGCCTCTGAATTTGACTTTTAGTGTTTTTTCCAATTTTATAGAAAGTTATTTTTGTAATAAATCTGAAATCATGTTCTTGATTTCATAGATTAGTTGGCAATTCATCTTGCCTTAGTTGGGGGTATTTTTTGGGAAAAATCAAGATTCGTGGGATGGGTTTTGAAAATTACCAAAATTTGAAAAATCTGATTTTCCTGAAAATCTGCCTAATATGGTAATTTTTTGGAATTGTAATAAGTAGTTGTTTTCTTTCATTGTAGAGCCAAAGTAGAGTTGGATCATTTTAATGAAGAATCTAGCATTCTGAAACTTTTGTGTTCTGTATTTTTTCTAAGTTATTGTTTGAAGGGTTTGGGCTATATCATTTGGTCTCAGAGCAGGAAGATGGCTAGGAGAGGAAGAGGAAGAGCAAGTGTCGCACCAATGGAAAGATTGATGCTAGATATGTAGAGGAAGATTGAACGACTCAGTGAGTGACTAGATAATCTAGGAATACATGGATGGAATCAATTTGATGAAGAGGGAAACCGAAGAGGTGTTGACCAAAATGAAGAAAATATAGAAGAATGGCTGGAAGAAATGCACTATGAAGATAGCATTCTCAGGGCTTTAGAAGGAAGAAGTGAAGCAATCAAGATTGAAATTTCTGACTATGCTGGTAGTCTTAAGCCAGAAGAACAAATACACTAGCCAAACGAGATAAGAAATCTTTTTGAATGGAAGTCTATGATAGAAGAAAAGAAGATGATTTTTGCATGCACAAAGTTAAAGGCACATGTGATGATCTAGTGGGATCATCTCCAAAAGGAATGGACAAATAAAATCAAGACATGGAGGAAACACTCTTTCAAAGGTTTCACAATTTGAAATAGAATTTGTCTTCTATGGAAGATTATATAGATGAGTTTTATAAGTTGTCCATTCATATAGAACATCAAGAAAGTAATGAACAAGTAGATGCAAGGTATGTGAATGGTTTGAAATACACTTTTTAGGATGAGCTAAGCATGCATCGGATCAACTGCATGGAGGATGCCTATTAGTTGGCTCTCAAGGTTGAAGAAAAACAAAATAGGTAGTACAATCAAAGAAATAGAGGAGGACGAAGGGGTACATCAACTCCATATCTAGGAGGCTCAAGTTCCAGTCAAGGAGGTGAGAAACAAGAAGAATCACATCAAACTCCATCAAATCAATAAAGAGGAAGGGGATTTCAACATGGTAGAGGCCATTGTAATGGAGGGGGATGGGAAGGCTAAAGAAGGTTGTTCACTTGGTTTAGATGTCGAGAAGAAGGACATAGGGCCTTTGAGTGTTCCAATTTTAACATGCAAGATGGAAATCAAGGAGGGCCATCCAGAGTGAACTTAGCCCAGGTTGACAATGAAGGATCTAAACAAGAAGTGTCTCCAGATATCAGAGAAAGTTTCATGATGAGGAGGACAATGATTATTCTTGTAAAGGAGGAGGTAGAGGATAAAGACATTGATGATTCATGGATTAGAACCAAAATATTCCGAACAAGGTGTACCTCAGGTGGAAAGGTCTGTCAAGTAATTTTTGATGGAGGTAGATGTGAGAACATGGTTTCTAAAGAAATGGTGGAGAAACTAAATCTCCATTGTGAAAAGCACCCTCATCCCTATCGAATTGCATGGTTCAAAAAGGGTAATGAAGTTATGGTAGATAAGAGGTGCCTTGTCAAATTTTCCATAGGAAAGCTCTACAAAGATGAGTTATGGTGTGATGGGATTCTAATGGATGCATGCTATCTCCTCTTAGGCCAGCCCTAGATATATGATAGAAAGGTTATTCATAATGGGGAAAGGAATACTTACACCTTCTGGAAGGATGGATCTAAGGTAGTCTTGTTACCTCTTAGAGATGATGGAAAAGTTGAAAGTATGTTGTCTGAAAAGGAAATTGTCAAGGAGATGAATGTAACAGGGTATTTTTATGCATTAGTAGTGCAAAAGGGGAAGGAGGAAGACTTGATGATACCACCAAAAGCAACTGTAGTGTTGGAAGAATATTCATATGTGATTCTAGAGGAACTTCCAGATGGGCTCCCCTCAAAATGAGATATCCAACATCCTATTGACCTTATTCTAGGAGCAAGTTTTCCCAATCAAGCGGCTTACATAATGAGTCTGAAACAACATGCAGAACTAAACAAATAGGTAACTGAGCTCATACATAAAGGTTTAGTTTAGGAAAACATGAGCCCCTATCCTGTCCCAACATTATTATTCCCAAAGAAAGATGGAACATGGAGGATATGCACAGATAGTCGAGAAATCAATAGGATAACCATGATGTATCATTTTCTTATCCCTCATTTGGATGATATAATGGATGTTATTGCTGGAGGAACATATTTCACTAAGATAGATATAAGAAGTGTGTACCACCACATCCACATCTGAGAAAGGGATGAATGGAAAATCACTTTCAAAATTAGGGATGGTTTGTATGAATGGAAGGTTATGCCTTTTGGCTTATCAAATGCACCTAGTAATTTTATGAGACTCACGAATATTGTTTTGTTTCCCTACATTGGAAAGTTTGTAGTAGTTTATTTTGATGATATACTGATTTTTAGTAAGGGAAGGGAAGAACATTTGCAACACTTGAGGATCATATTGGGGGTATTAAGAAGAGAGAAACTCTATGCTAATTTGAAGAAGTGTATGTTCATGCAAGAAAGCTTGGTTTTTCTAAGATTTTTCATTTCTGTATATGGTGTCAAGATGGATCTAGAGAAAGTTCAAGCCATTCTTGAATGACGTAGTCCATGTAGTATCACCAAGGTGAGAATTTTTCATGGCTTGTCTACTTTCTATAGAAAGTTCATTCATAATTTTAGTAGCATTGTAGCACCTATGACAGACTACACTAAGGGTCGAGAGTTTTCATTTACCAAAGAGGCTGAAGAGAGTTTCCAATATCTACAGAAGAAGGTCACTGAAGCTCCTATATTGGCCCTACCAGATTTTGATAAAGTGTTTGAAGTGGACTATGATGCCTCACATGTGGGCATCAGTATTGTACTCAACAAAGAAGGTAGGATCATTGCCTTTTTTAGTGAAAAATTGAATGATGTGCGAAAGAAATATTCTATATATGTTATAGAGTTCCATGCCATTGTGAAAGCCTTGAGACATTGGAAGCATTATCTAGTACCCAAAGAATTTGTGTTGTTTATAGAGCATATTTCTCTAAAATACTTGAACACACAAAATATATTAAACACCAGACATGAAAAATGGGTCTCTTTCCTACAAGGGTTTACTTTTGTTCTGAAGCATAAATCTGGGAAACAAAATCAAGTTGCAGATCCCTTCAGCAGGTGAGTTGTGCTTCTGACCATCATTGAAACATAAGTAATTGGATTTGATGCAATCAAAGACTTGAATGAATTGGATAGTGACTTTTGGGAGGTTTTTGATCAGTTGAAGAATCCTATAGCTGGGCACACAGACACTATTCAAGGTGAGTATCTTATGTAGGATGGTTATCTATTCAAGGGAAAATAGTTGTGTGTTCCTGTAGGCTCAATGCAGGAAAATATTATTAGAGAATTTCATAGCAGTTGTATGGCTGGGCATTTTGGGAACAATAAAACAATAGCCTTGGTAGTAGATAAGTTCTACTCGACAAAGATGAAGTGAGATATCACCAGGTTTGTGGAAAGGTGTCGAATTTGTCAAGTAGCCAAAGGGAGCTCTAAGAACACTAGATTGTACATGCCATTACTAGTACCAATAGGACCCTGAATAGACTTGAGTATGGATTTTGTATTGGGACTTCCACATACAGAGTGAGGTAATGACTCTATCTTTGTAGTTAAGGATAGATTGTCAAAAATGGCTCATTTCATTGCTTGTAAGAAAACTAGTGATGCCACTAGGGTGGCTGATTTATTCTTTTCTAAAATAGTCAGATTGCATTAGGTTCCAAAAATGATCACCTCTGATCGGGATACTAATTTCTTGAGTCATTTCTAGAGGACCTTATGATAGAAGATGGGGACTCAGTTACAGTTCAGTAGTGCTTATCATCCACAAATTGATGAGAAAAGAGAAGTTGTCAATCACAATTTGGGTAATTTGTTGCGACGTATTGTTGGAGAGAAGCCCAAACAATGGGATTTGGCATTTCCCAATGCAAAATTATCTTATAACAGCTCAGTGAATAGGTCCACTGATAAGTCACCATTTCAAGTTGTTTATGGTCGAAATCCTCAAGGTGTTCTCGATTTTGTGCAACTTCCCTTGGGTGACAGATTGAGTGATGATGGAGAAGCCTTTGCAAGGAAGATCTACCAGTTACAAGAAGATGTGAGACAGAAGTTATAGGACAACAACAAGGGGTACAAGGCTTCCATAGATGCTACTAGAAGGTATAAGGTTTTTAGTGCAGGTGATCTAGTGATGGTTTATCTAAGGAAGGAGAGGTTTGCCACTAGGACTTATCACAAATTGAAATATAAGAAAATTGGTCCCTACAAGATTCTAAAGAAGATTAACGATAATGCTTATGAGATTGAGCTCCCTAGTGGTCTTGATATTTCTCCTGTGTTTAATATTTCTGATTTATATACTTTCTGTGGTGATGATGCCTCTTTTTAAAATGAGGATGAGGTAGACTAGACACACACTATCCCCATCAATAAAAAGGAAAAGGTTGCATAGATTCTAGACAAGAAGACTATTCAGACTCACCAGGGTGACTATAATAGATATCTTGTGTAGTGGGAAGGGTTAGGACCACCAAATAGCATCTGGATTACAAAATGGGATTTGAAGAAGCTAGATGACCCTAAATGGAAGCAGTTTGAGAACCAGAACTTGCAGGAGTTGTGTTCTTTTCAAGTAGGGGAGAATGATGTAGGAGCATCCGAGGATCAAAGTTGTTGACTCAGATGTGGGTTTTGGTTGAGATTTACTTCAGAGGGTCATAACTTTTGACTCAGATGTGGGTTTTGGCTGAAATTTTACAAGCAGTTGTGTGAGGAGGAGCTATTTGGATTTTCGATGGAGCTTTTCTCGATAGGTGTCCATTTCAACTTTTTTTGGGGAGCCTAAAATATCATCTTGGCCTCTAAATTTGACTTTTAGTGCTTTCTTTCTAGTTTTTTAGAAGGTTGTTTCTGTAATAAATCCAAAATCATGTTCTTGATTTTGTAGATTAGTTGGCAATTCATCTTGCCTTAGTTGGGGGCATTTTTTGGGAAAAATCAGGATTCATAGTATGGGTTTTAAAAATTACCAAAAATGGAAAAATCTAATTTTCCTGAAAATCTGCCAAATATGATAATTTTTTGGAATTGTAATAAGTAGTTATTTTCATTCCTTGTAGAGAGAGAGTAGAGTTGGATCATTTTAATGAAGAATCTGGCATTTTGAAACTTCTGTGTTCTATATTTTTTCTGAGTTATTGTTTGAAGGGTTTGGGCTACAACACCTTTTGATTAAAGTCCTTGGAGTAACTCATATCTATTCAATATATAAGAATATTTTCAAGTATGTATCTCCAATTAAGAAAAACCTAAGAAGGATTGAATATCATTATGATAACTAAACAAGTTCTTTCAAAATCCCCTCTCAATTTGAAATATTAACACCTCTTTCCTAGAAAATTTCTAACCTCTCCTTTAATTTATTATACTTGAAGAGATAAAAAATCATGTTGATCCTTTATCCCCATGGTTGAGCCAATTCATCTTTTTCCTCACTTTCACACCTTGAATCTTAACATTTTGAATCCTTTCCTACAAATATATTTCTTTCCTAAGAGCTTCATTAGCTTCTGGGTTAGACATATATCTCGACATATAATCTTTAGCCTTTTTTCTAAAATTTGGTACAAAAGAATCTCCTTAATTTTATTTTTTATCTTTGGTCCTTTTCCCCCTACCCTACACAAAAAATGTCTACAAATCTTTGTATTTTTAACCCACCTATCCACTGCATTAATATGATCCACCACTCAAGGTTTGAACTATTTGATGATTCCTACCATATAGAGGATATATTCATCTTATAATAATTTATTATTTAGTGTGTAGTTTTCCTTCTGCATACCTTATGCTAAAGTAGTACCACAGTTAGAGATCTCTACCAAAACCAAATGTTGATCTGATAGAGTGTAGGGTATGACCTTAATAAGAGATCTTCCATCTTCCTTAGTAAATTTGAAGGTATCTTTTTTCATATAATTTATGTGATCTACTATAAATCCTCCTTTCCCCTACTAAAAGTTGTACTAAATATATAATATTCCTCTACATTTATTTTTCTTGTTATAGCTAAGGAGTCAATGAGGTCCATTTTAATCATCATTTTGCATTAAAATAATTGTTCATCTCCTTCCCATTCAAATCTACTTCCTTCAAGTTTATCCTAGGGTATCTCAATCATATAAAAGTCACATCCTATGATCTATTGATTATCCTCCATTGAAAGCATCCACATCCATAGCTCCACTCTTTCTCTATAATCATTAGGAGAAAATAGACCATACATTCCAATAGGAAAGCTTCAACTCCATAGTCATGAATGAGTGGTGTCCATAGGAGCATTAAATTTTTTATAATAATTGGGAAAAAATCTCCTTATGACCTTTAATACCTTTCTAGTGAGGGTATTGCTACTTGGCCTAACCTTTTTCCTTTTAAATTTAAATTTAGAGGTTTTTTCAACTGCTAGTGTTGGATTAATGTGAATCACTTCCTTCTTACCTCTTTTTTTTCACTTTTTTCATTTCCTTCCTTACATTAAAATCATTCATAGCTTCATCCACCACTAAATCATCATATCTTCCTCCAAAAGGTACTATACTGTACTCAAAGGCATCACTAACCTTAGAAGTAGGGGAATCAACATACTAGTTACCAGAACCATCTCCCAAGTCCCTCACCTCTAAGGAAATAATATCTCCAAAGATAAAATTATTAGTATCTTTGATACCATATTAGAGGTGTTTGAAAGGGGGTGACTACCATCAACGTCACAATAATAGAATAATTAGAATCATATGCCTCCCTTATTACTTTAAGAGCCTTAAGACTATCCATCACCTCAAGATCAAAACCTTTCTGAGAACCTAAAAAGGAAACCTTAGTCAAAACCTCTCCTTAAGGTACCTGCACATTAGAAACACTAACAAGGATCTCTCTATGACCATAGATATTCTTGTCTAAAGGGTGAGGAGACTTACAACTATATATATATATATATATATATATATATATATATATATATATATATATATATATATATATATATATATATATATATATATATATATATATATATATATATATATATATATATATATATATATATATATATATATATATATATATATATATATATATAATCTCCCTTATCTTTTATAACCTTCTCAATTCTCTTACTACTTTGAATTATCTACGTAATTACTTCCATAGATAATTGTTTGTCATTTGGAGTTATATATCTAGGGAGATCACTAGATGCAGTACTCACATTTTATTTGTGCTTGAACCCCTTGTTAGGAAAGTAGGTATGATTGAGGGATTATTTAAGCTCTTTGACATTCTTATTCAAAGAATCTATGTGACACTTATCCACTAGGATGGGTTTAATAGTCCCTTGTACATCAATGCTCATATTATTTTCCAAATGCATGATTAAATTTACCTTCCATTTATAATTATTCTCTATGTTGGGTTTAAGTTTAGAAGATACTCTTCCTTTAGGGTTAGTACCCTATTTATTTCATTACTAGTGTTAGAGCCCATATTTCCAACTAGTTTTTTGCTCACATGTTAATTGGGGTTAATGTTCTAATTATTTTTAGCACTAGTATTATTGATCTTTAATAGGGAATAATTCTTCTTGTGACACCTCTCTTTTCTATAGATGAAGTACACATTCAACCCACCCAATATTTAAATACGGAAAAAAATAAATGTTGTATCATGAGTATGATAACTCCAAAATTAATGGTTGGTAGTTACCTTGCATCTATTTGGGGAAAGAGGGAATTCAAGTCCCCCATTCTAATAACCTTTCAATGATAAACAAGGAATATTTGAGCCTAGTTGGTTTGACAACTATGCCATCATGGAAAAATATGGATCCATGACATACCATATTACTATCCTAGAAGTAAATCCTCTCCTCCTTGAGTATCATTCATGTCCAAATAGCCTCCTAGGGAATTCCAATTTTCAAAAATACAAAAAAATACAAAAAAATTAAAAAGCTATCAAAATATTAAAAAATTAAAATAAATTAGAAAATTCAAAATTAGTAAAAATAAATAATTTCTTACACTAGTCGAAACTACTTTAGTGGTACTATGGACAACTATAATGGTTAAAATATATTTTAGACACCATGTATAATAAAGAAATTTATCATATCTACTCATCTTCCCATTTGAACTCTCCACCTATCACCACCCTTCCATCTTTTACCAATATCTTCAACAACTTCCATATATCCATTAATGGAGCCTAATTTTTCATCTACATCTCATTTCATTCCTTATATGTGTTGGCATTAAGCAGAATTGCCACTAGTGACAACACTTATTTGCATTCTGGATACAAACCGAGCAGACAGTACAAACTGAGCAGACAGTGCAAACCGAGCAGACAGTGCAAACCGAGCAGACAGTGCAAACCGAGCAGACAGTGCAAACTGAGTAGACAGTGCAAACCGAGCAGATAGTGCAAACCGAGCAGACAGTGCAAACCGAGTAGACAGTGCAAACTGAGAAAACAGTGCAAACTGAGCAGACAGTGCAAACCGAGCAAGTTAGTACAAACTGAACAGGACAGTGTAAACCGAACAACATCATGTCTACCGAGTCACCAGTATTTACCGAGTTCAAAACCTACCGAGTGATCAGTATGAACCGTGCCTTCACTTCTACCGAGTGCATGACAATGCAGAGTAATGCAGTGGACGCCGAGTATTAGAAAGTCACCGAGTCAGTTTGCAAGAACCGTGTAACCATACTTGGGCCGACTTAGTAGCACTTATGTTTATTTGTCAAGCCGACTGTGTAAATGTAATTGTAGTTAATTGTTTAAGACTTGTATATAAACAATGTTGTAAAAATGTAAAGATGTATGAATGAAAAACATATATGAAAGAGAAAGAAAGGCAGAGATAAGCGAATTACAGAAGGCTTCAGAAGTATAAGGTACAGCAAAGACAAATTCATCACAGAAGGTGATCAGTACATCAACGAATCTCATTCAGCAATCCAGTTGCAAAGCAAGAGATCTACTGTTTCATTCTAACAGGTGAATCAGTACTAAATCCTTTAACTGGGTAGACTTAACAGTCTTTGTAAAATCTCTTTACCGAGTGCATACTTCATTGTATGTTTTGTAAATCCTTTAACAGGGTGGATTTAGCAATCCTTATTGCTCCTAACAGGGCAGATCATCAGAAGTGATCAAATTGTAATCCTTAACCGGCCAACTTTATTCTGCAGTATTAAAGCTTTGTGGGTTTCATCCCCACCCCAGTTTTACTTTCTTTTGGAAGGTTTCTGGGTAACCAAATCTATGTGTCATTATTGTGAATGCTTTTAAGTTTCATGCTTTCTGTATGCAAAGGTTAAAAAGTAAATTACATGTTAAAATTGTAAGAAAATTTGGAGTTACTGATTCACCCCTCCCCTCTCAGTAACTCGCTTAATTCCTGAATATTTCCAACAATTGGTATCAGAACAGCATTGGTTCTCAAGATAAAGCTTAACTAGCTTGAGCAAAGATCCAGGACAATGGAGGTATTCAAACTGAACAAGGTGATTGAAAATGAAAAGCTAGATCTAGAAATGGCCATAGCTAAACTCAAAGAAGCAAAAGAACATCTTTCCCAATCCCTAAGAAGAAGGAAGGAACTTGCAAATTAGATGAATGATCAGAATTACATTGAAGAAAAGATTGAAGATCTTCTTCCCTCAAATAACTCAGATGAAGCAAACAATGCTGACAAAGAACTCCTAGAAAAGAATGGGTCTTTGCAGGAAGAAGTGAGAAAATTGAAAAGAGAACAAAGCTACACTCTACAAGATTCTATGAGATCTTGGAACAGAGAAACAAGTTGAAAGATGAATTAGATGGAAGAAACATTGAAGTCCAAAATAAAACCCTTCAGCTAGAAAACCTAATTGATCACATCTCTCATACAAATGAAGAAATTCTGAATCTAAGATCAGAAATAGAAAACACAAGAGAAGAACTAAGATCTGAAAAAGAAATCAATCTAAGATTGGTGGATGACCTAAATGCTGAAAAACAAATCAATGAAGGAATGCTAAAAAGTCAAGAAGACTTGAATCAGCTGTATGAGAGAAATCTTCATAGGCAAAAAGGAAAAGCAGGACTTGGATACAAAGGAGAAGGCGAATCCTCTAAGCAAGGTACTCAAAGAAATCAAAAACCTACTTGTAATCATTGTGGTAAAATAGGACATACTTCAAATAAATGTTGGAACAATGAAAAAGCAGAATTCAATGGAAAATGTTATAGCTGCAATCAACCTGGTCACAAAGAAAATGAATGCAGGGAAAAACCTAGATTCAGAGGTAATTGTCACAAATGCAACAAACAAGGTCACAAGGCATCCGAGTGCAGATCCAAGACATTTAATCCAGCAGAACAAATTATGAAAGCAATGTTTGGATGGGACTACAACACCTAGTGTAGATGTCATTACTGTGGAGAATATGGACACATTGGCATGAATTGCATAAAACATCATCTAAGGAAAAGAGATACTACCGTAAGATGCTTCAAATGTACTAAACTCGGTCACATAGCCAGAAACTGCATGAATGCTAGTGAAGTTGAAGAAGGAAAGAAGAAAGAAGCAACTAAGTTCAGGAAACAGGTGAGACAAAAATGGATTCCTAATGCTACCGAGCAATCCAGTCCAAGTAATGGAATGGATGGCTCTATCGACTCAAACTAAATTTCCAAGGAAGCACTGGAACTGTATTCTCATAGACCAATCTCAAGCAGTTCCAGAACCGAAATTAAAAGAAAGATCTAAATCAGCATGCAAGATGCAGTGAGATCATAGGGAGGTCGGTATCAGTCTTCACTGAGCAAGGTCGGTATCACTCTTCACCAAGCAAGGTCGGTACCCATCTTTACCGAGCGAGGTCGGAGTAATATGAATTCTCGAGTTCACCGAGTTGCGAAGTCTTTTCCGAGCAATTAATTCTTAGTCGGTGACAGTCTATTAGAACTCATACCCTAATTTGAAATGAGCATTAATGACAGAGTTGTAAACAAAAAGCAAGTAATCGAACTCATTCTTCACCGTGAATCTTTAGCACTTTGTGAGCAGAAAATTTCAAGAGCAACCCGGCGATTCAATACTTTTGTGAAAGGAATTTTCTGTGAGCTACCATGGCATCATCCAGCACTTCAGCGAAGAAAGGATCTGATATGTTACTCCAAGGGGAGTGGAAAGCACCAGATTTCAAGATCATGCCGGCAATTGCAGCAGCCCTAGATCCGAACGGAGCTCAATCTCAGATTCCTCCTAAGGTACTGCTTGTTAACGATATCCGCAATCATTTCAACTATTCAATTCATGAAATGGGGAACCTAGAACTAGATATTGTGCGTGAGGAACTATGTGTGGATGGTATTCTGAAACCCGAGCACAAACATCTGGAAGATAAAGGTTTAGTTCACATTGCACATCTACCTCGAAACTTTCGAGATAAATGGGTTAGATATATTCTCAGCCGTGTACATGATGGCAAGATTTGGCTTGAGCAACCTATTGAGATCACAAAGAAGATGATTCAACAAGTCACCGGTCTTCCCATGTTGAACAAAGATAAAACTACCAAAACCCTAGGTCGGACGGAACTAGAGAAGAAAACCCTAGCCGAGTGGGATGGTAGAGGCATGAAAGTTAGCAGCATTACAGACGCTGAACTGAAGTTTGGTACACACATCATTGCCCATAAGATCTACAGTTCTAGTCGATAGAACAGTGTCTCCTGTGAAGCTATTGACCTAGCATACAAAGTGGTCAAGAATAACTTGACATTTGACCTAGCAGACTTATTGTTAAAATAGTTTAACAAAAACATGGAAAGCATCAAAACTTCCAAAAACAATCCATGTAAGTTTGGATCCTTGTTGGTCTGTTTATTCTTCTATGTTCAGAAATTCTTCCCTTCTAAAGGAAAAGTTGTATGGAGAAAAGATGTGCCAGTCCTCTATGAAATAAATGAATACATCTCAGAAATGGGTGAAAACTTTGAAAGCATCATGGATAATTATTTTGAGTCTTTCAAAGAGAAAATGAATGACAGATTTCGGATTCCACAGAAGTTGGTGGAAGATTACAAAGATGACATCTGTTTTATGGTGGATTGTGATAATGTGTATATTCAAGTAGTTAAACCAAGGACTGTATATGTAAAACCTCTTCCTTATGAGGTAAATATTGATGAAACCAAGAATATCATTGAAGCTCTTCTTAATCAGCCTATCAATCCCAAAGCTCCATATTTTGGAACATATGATGAAGCTAACGTGAGAATTGAACTAAGCATAAAGCTTCCACAGGTGGTAAACAAAGGAAAGAAGAGGATAGCCAAAATGCAAATGATAACCGAGGACAAAGAAGAAAAAGATGAAAAAGAAGAAGAAAAGGATGAGAAAACAGAGGAACCAGAACCTGCAAAGAAGAAAGGAAAAGTTTTCATCACTAAGGCAACTATGCCTCCCACTGCTGTGTTTACAAGAAGAAATACAAGAGGCAAGGCAGACAAGGCAGAAAAGGCAGATAAAGACATAGTATTCAAAAGGCCTCCTCTAAGCCTTCAAGAAAAGCTCAAACTCTTTAGAGACGGATCAGGATCTGGAGTAAATAACATAAAATCCTTAAGATATGAAACCAGATCGGAAGCAGAACAGAAGGAAATAGAAGATGCTGTTATTGAGAAAATGGGATAGTGGAAATACTCTCCTGAAGAAATTGCCCCACAAGTTCCAGCAGTTCTATTGAATCCAATAAAAATGAGATGGAGCAATGCAAAGCAAACGGTGATAGACATATTTGATCAAAACCTGAGACAGTTGATGCCGAGCTTGAATAATGATGAAGTAAAGAAGGCACTAAAAGAAAATGAAAATAAGATGACATTGAAGTTCAATACTTGTTTGATTTTGATCAACAATATTGAATCGGTTGTGAAGGCTGCAAATGCCACATGGAAGAACATATACCACCTTCACCAACTGAGTATTCAAACAGTAATAATAAAAGATATTGAAGATGACAGTGATGAACAAGAAGAAGACAGTGAGGTAGATGATACTGTGAGCATAGCAGCAGAAGTCATTGCATCCCTTCCTACCTCTCCAGTGAAAGTTTCTACATCCAGCCCAGAGACACCTTCAAGCATGGTTGTGACAACTTCCACATTTGTCCAATCATCCATAGCAACAACAGAAGGAGCTACCATTTCTTCTACCAAGCTGCAGTCTCCTGCACCATCAAGTTTTCCAGCAGTAAGTTTTCCAGTTTTTGAATCTTCAAGTGTAAATATTTTAAGTTCTCCAGCAGAAAGTATACCAGTATCTATAGCCAGCCCTACTTTATCTACTGTCACTACTACCAAAGCATTAAGTACAGATAAGCCTAAGGCTCTACCGAGTATAAAATTTTTGGGTAAAAATGTAGTAGAGGATATAGACCTAGATGAAGAGATAGAGATTCCTACATTAGATTTTGCAAATCTATCAGCAGACCAAATGCAAAATATAGGTGAGATCCTCCAAAGGAAAGCAAAACAAAAGAAGCTTAAAGAGGAGAGAGACAAGGAGTATCAAATCATCAAGGATGCTAAGGACATTTTGTCTGATGCATTAGGCATTAAAGTAGACTCCTCCCAGCATGTTTTGTTACAATTAGCAGAAGCAGTTGAGAAATACAATGAGGACTCATCCTGGACAGAAAAGTTAGTTGAAAGAGCCAAGAAGAGATTCAACAATAAAGTGCTTGAGCACATTGCTCAGCACATAGCTATTAACCAAGTGGAATTGTCTTCAGTTTTGTCTAACATTGAATCTATCTATTCGAATGCTACCTCTCTTTTGGCCAGACTGTGCAATATTGCCGAGTTCACAAAGGGTGTTAAGGATAAAATGAATAAAATGGATGAAGATATGAAGATTAGCATACAAAAGCTGCAACTTGAACCAAGTTCAAGCTCTGCTCATCACATGAAAATTTCACACCTATCTAATATGTAGTCTGATCTACTGAAAGAAGACACAAGGATCCGGTCCACACTACTAGACATCCAACACATGATCCTTCCCATCATGAATACAATGTATAAGCACATTGAACATTCCAAAACATTGATTCATGACAATCAGTTCTCTATAGCAGATCACATGATTGAACTCTCTGCAGAAGTCCAAATTGCTATACAAACATGTAAGATCCTGCAAGAAAGTTGGGACAGAACCCTGGCACTAATAATGAAGGTACATTCTGATTTTCTATCAAATTTTGGATTCTCTCTGTAAATAACTTGTATATGCACCTTTGGCATTATCGTCAAAAAGGGGGAGATATGTATAGAAGGAGAGAGAGATATGTATAGATTTGTATAAGAAATAGTTAGCACATTGAAAGGGGGAGACAATGTATAAAGCCCTATAACAAAGACAAATTTTGAAAAATCAAAATAAAACTCAGCATGATTCGTGTATATAAATTTTGGCCAATAAGTGTTTTTGTCACTAATGCCAAAGGGGGAGATTGTTGGCATTAAGAAGAATTGCCACTAGTGACAACACTTATTTGCATTCTGGATACAAACTGAGAAGACAGTACAAACTGAGCAGACAGTGCAAACAGAGCAGACAGTGCAAACCGAGCAGACAGTGCAAACCGAGCAGACAGTGCAAACCGAGCAGATAGTGCAAACCGAGCAGACAGTACAAACTGAGTAGACAGTGCAAACTGAGCAGACAGTGCAAACCGAGAAAACAGTGCAAACCGAGTAGACAGTGCAAACCGAGTAGACAGTGCAAACCGAGCAGACAGTGTAAACCGAACAGACAGTGCAAACCGAGCAAACAGTGCAAACCGAGCAGACAGTGCAAACCAAGCAAGTTAGTACAAACTGAACAGGACAGTGTAAACCGAGCAACATCATGTCTACCGAGTCACCAGTATTTACCGAGTTCAAAACCTACCGAGTGATCAGTATGAACCATGCCTTCACTTCTACCGAGTGCATGATGATGCCGAGTAATGCAATGGACGCCGAGTATCAGAAAGTCACCGAGTCAGTTTGTAGGAACCGTGTAACCGTACTTGGGCCGACTTAGTAGCACTTATGTTTATTTGTCAAGCCGACTGTGTAATTGTAATTGTAGTTAATTGTTTAAGACTTGTATATAAACAATGTTGTAAAAATGTAAAGATGTACGAATGAAAAACATATATGAAAGAGAAAGAAAGGAAGAGATAAGCGAATTACAGAAGGCTTCAGAAGTATAAGGTACAACAAAGACAAATTCATCACAGAAGGTGATCAGTACATCAGCGAATCTCATTCAGCAATCCAGTTGCAAAGCAAGAGATCTACTGTTTCATTCTAACAGGTGAATCAATACTAAATCCTTTAACCGGGTAGACTTAACAGTCTTTGTAAAATCTCTTTACCGAGTGCATACTTCATTGTATGTTTTGTAAATCCTTTAACAGGGTGGATTTAGCAATTCTTATTGCTCCTAATAGGGCAGATCATCAGAAGTGATCAAATTGTAAGCCTTAACCGGCCAACTTTATTCTGCAGTATTAAAGCTTTGTGGGTTTCATCCCCACCCCAGTTTTACTTTCTTTTGGAAGGTTTCTGGGTAACCAAATCTATGTGTCATTATTGTGAATGCTTTTAAGTTTCATGCTTTCTGTATGCAAAGGTTAAAAAGTAAATTACATGTTAAAATTGTAAGAAAATTTGGAGTTACTGATTCACCCCTCCCCTCTCAGTAACTTGCTTAATTCCTAAATATTTCCAACAATATGTCACATCCCACTAACCCTTTTTGTAACCCACATATGATAACAATAGTAGATATACTAGTTTTTAAAATAAGAGTTGACTGTTATCCCACCATATTGATCTTATTATCATCAATCTGAGCTTAAACTCTATTATTTTTAGCTTCAACTTATCTGCATAAGAAACATCCCCTCTACACTACTTAAAATCAAATCGTAATACTGGGGTTCATAATTTTTATTCATTCTAGACATTGTTTTTCCTTTCTTTTTCCATCATGGTGTTGGTTGTTCCCTTTGATCTTCACTTGTAGATTTATACTTTGATGGATAACTCTAATATAACTTTGACTCTATCACCACTCCAAAGTCTACAGGGAAGAGGGCCAATTAATAAGGATCAAAAATGAGATCTTCCTTCACTTTGAGCTTTAATGCTCAGGTAGGTATACCCTTGACTCACTTCTCCAAAGGAGTCTCAAAACAATATACAACTATGTCCTTTACTAACTAACTGAAATATTTTATCATTTAAATTTGGGTGTGTGTGGTTGATGATGAACAACCTCTAGGGAATGGACCAGTGCCTTAACCAAGGGCAAAGAGTAACCTAATAACATATATCAACTGAACTCTAACTTAAACACACTTGAATTTAGGATAAGTTCTTTTCCTATTATCCCTCTCACTCACATATTAGGACATCAAATCCTTATCTAGCCATGAAATCACTGAAATCACCTAAAATACTTTAATCCTAACTTTGTTAGGAACTCAAAGGTAATCTCAAAATACTCTTTGTTTACCATATGATAACCCACTTTCTGAAATTAACATATATGAGCTCAAGAACAAAATAAGAAGACATACACAAACATGAGATTGGAATCCAAATATATTATCATTAAAAACTTGTAGAATCAATACATTATCAGACAATAAAATGACAAAGGAATAGACCCAGAATCTAGGCTCTCTTGCTCGATCAATTTACATCAGCACCTAGGGACCAAAAAGAAAGTTTTGGAATCCTCTTTAAGTCAAAAAACTAATTACTTATACCCCTAGTCACCTTGGAAACCCAAAACAGGTTGCAACAAGCTCTGGGTGACTAGGGTCAGGGTTTTCACCCACCACACCAGCTGAAATAGTCAATAATTTATTACAGGGGATGAAAACCAGTCGGCCATGCTTGAGAAAGATTTGCACTCATGGTAGATCTCTGAGAAAGTACTGCAAATCCAATAAAATCTAAGTCAATCAATCCTTTTAGCCGCCTGCAACATGCCTTGAGCAATAAAAACCATACCCTCATAGCACAAAAACACCTCTGCAGGCCACATGAAACTCTGGACAACACTGAAACAACCAGAAGGTCATCTTCTACAAACCCTAGCTGCTTAAACATTGAATTCTGGTACTTCCTATCACTAAAACCCTCTGCAAGAATCTAAATTTGGATATAAATGGTCACTTTATGGCACCTGTAGTGAATCGGCGGTCCTCATTCAAATGTCAGTCAACTTTAAAACACCACCATCTGATTCATTCTTTTCATAGGTTTTATGTCTCTTAACTCAACCAGACACCTCAGGTTATCTTCTAGCGAACTCGCGACAAGGCTTTTCTTATTCGCGAAATGAAATTCTTACTCACCATTTAACTCCATGAACTAGCAACTGAAAGAAACTTAACTCACCCCGTTCTTTTATTTAGTGAATTGGCGACTAAAAGTATTTTTGCCAATTCATAGAGTATTTAATCCCACCACTAAACAATTTAGCGACTTGGCGACCTTCCTTCACTGGATCGCCAGAAAATTTAGAGAACTGCCATATCTTCTCACGAATGAGCGATCACTTTGGAAATTTTTCAGGCCACTAAAACCTTATCAAGACCACCAAACTGCTCAGATCTACAAATGGGACCGCTTTATGCCACATGTCACCACCCGATTCGCTAAAACCATCTAGTCACACTGACACAGGACCCACTTGCCTAAGCTTTCAAATCAGACGGCGGGTATAATATCTCATGGTTCTGACACAACCCATGAGAACTTATGCCCATCATTGATCTTCTACAGGTGTCAGGACCCTCTGAAAAGTTGGAAATTCAGGTCCCACTGACATCATATCTAGTCATTCATCCGTGGACCAATCAAAAACCACCAACTATGCATACGTGTCACTTTGGACCCACCATTTGAAACGCTGCGACCATGGAAGAATCAATAGTCAGTGCATGATCTCAAGCCTTTGACACATTCCATGAGATCTTATACCCATTGTAGGATCAACATGTTGTCAAGAAGTTAGGCCCGGGAAAATATTAAAGCCGTTGGAACATAGGAAATATTAAAGTGTAGGGACTTATGAAAATTAAAAGCAAGACCCCGCAGGGTGACAAAAGACCAAAGCACATGTGCTAAAGGGATTTTAAGTGGCTCCAAAAAGGTAATGAAGAATTATAATAGGGCCAAGGTAAAACTAGGGTATTTCTTAGGTAACAGCTAGATTTTCAAAACTGTGAACCAAGGGTTTATGCTAGAGACTAGCAAAAATACTGCAGAGACCAAAATAAAAGTGCTACAGCCATGAAATTTTTTGCAGAGGTAGACCATTTTCTAAAGAATTTAACTGTGACATGAAAATGGGCTAACACATGGTTTACCTTGTCTATCCTTATACCTCGACTAGTGTATCACCTTTAATTACCTCATCAAAATTTTATTACCTCATGATATTGTTTATGACAAGAACTATGGACTTAATGAACACTTTGTCGTCAACTATTTTTCTATGGTTTTTTTTTTGTCCTAGTATTATACCTATCCAATTTTTTCCTTATCTATTCATATCTAAACATGACTTGATGAGTGTAAACAAGGAAACAATCATTTTTGGTCTAGCATGTTTGTTGGTTTTTTAGTTAATAAGGCCCTTGCTAGTATAAATTATGCAGATGAGATGAGTAAGTATTTTTATGGCTTGATGATGTGTTTTTTAAGTTATGTTATTGTCATTTATGTCAACTTAGGTCTTCTTGGTTGACTATGTCATCAGTCTACCAAGTTATGATGTACAAGATTAATTGAGAGTTATGGTGTGTGATTTGACACATAGGCTCTAGAGGTTTTTATAATGTTGTATCTATGATTTCATATGTATATGATAAGTTTTATGAAAGTTATAATCAGTTTGGTGAAGAAAGGGAACTAGTTTAGTAGTGAAGGATTAGTAAATAAATTTTTTATAGGTATGTCCCATAGGAATGGAATCAAGGTTGCAATTGAAGTTGTGTGATCTTGATGATATTATTGGATTTATTTTACAATAGCATAAATATTGACAATTGGTGGATATAGTTATAGGATTTTGAAGTTCAGACGGTGAAGAAGGGAAAACAGTGAAAAACAATCGGTTACAACCTTGATTGGTAAACAAAGATTGGTTTGTGAATATGGTAGAGTATTCTAGAATATGTGATGATATGTCTAAGATTATGTCAAATGTTACGTATTATTGTTATTGGTTGATTTGATCGGTAATTCATGAAGAGATGCATCAACATATAAAAGTATAATATGTGTGACTTTTATTTGGCAAATTGATTGTGTGATGGATTTGGAGGCCAACATGAAGTTGAGATTACAATTTCTAATTGGTAACAGATTTTATGGTTAAGGGATTGAGTGATAATGAGTTTTAATTATGAAAAATAGATGCAATTGAGCTCTTAGCTGACCTAGTTAGTGAAAACATATATATACATATATATCTTTTTGATGTATTGGGAGAGTGTGTCGAAGAGGAAGATCACAAATGTAGTATTTATATAATCTACATGTGAAGTATAGATTTATATTGAATTGGATCTAGATACTACTAGAGGAGAATTTTATTTTTCTTAGATCATTGTACTTTTTTATTATTAATAATTTCTATAAGAAAATTCCTTAACTAGGTAGATCCTAACAATTCTTTTATATAAATCCTTTAACAAGGTGGCACTTTAGCTATTTGTTGAAGTCCTTGCACAAGGATAATCCTAATAGGGTAAACCTCTTAATAGGGATGGTGGTAAATCCCTTAACTAAGTGGCTCCTAGCAGGGTTTGTTCTTAACTAGACTATGTTGTAATCTCCTAATAGGGATAGGATCTTTACTAGACATACTTCAAAAGAGTAGTTTATTACTCATGGGAATCATTCCCATGATGGGTTTTTTTCTTTTTTGGGTTTCCACATAAAAATTACTTGTGTTATTTGTTGAATTTGATCAGATTCTTATTTATTGGTGTATATTTTACTAAAAGTAAAAGTTACGTATTTCATCCATGTACTAAGGATTTGAAGGATATGTTGTTGGAATTAGGAGAGATAGGGTACTGAGAAGGTAGGGGTGAATCAGTGCCCACAAAAGCTTTCACTCATAAACCTTCCAGATCTATAATAGTAAATAGTAGTAGCCTTGCAAAATAAATTGTATCCAATACATGTATCATTCATCCATTCCAATTGTAAAAGTAAATAACATGAAAGAAACAATATAATACACCCATAACACAAATATTTATGTAACACCAAAACCCTTGTGAGAAGGTAAAAACTGCAGTGGGGATGACACCCACAAATTCTTCACTACTGTAGATAGAAAAGGTTTTCCTGTTAGGGTTACAAGTGGTGATCACTTCTGGTGATCTTACCCTATTAGGAGTAACATAATAGATCACCTAGATCTACCTAGTGATAGGATTTTAACAACACTACTGAAGTTTGCATTCAGTTAAGAGATTTACAAAAGACTGTTAATTCTACTCTGTTAAGAAATTTTAACCAAAACTCTATTACAATAATTAGAAAGCAATAGGTAACTATCTACTAATGACAACTTAGATTGTCTGATACGGATCAATAAAGTGCTTGATAAGATATCACCTTTTCTATAAATATTCTCTATTCTAAACTTCTCGGTAGCCTCATTCTGATTCTCCCTTAATCTGATTACCTTTGTATACTGTTCTGCCTTTTCTGATTACTGATAACCTTGAAGGATGGCTAAAGCTTCAAGTGCTTCTTTTTTTATACATCAGATGCATATCAAAATGATACAAAATACAATTATATAGCATACTACTTTATGCCACCTAACAAAATTAGATTACAATATCTTAGAGATAACCCTAAGATCAACGGTGTATAAAAATAACCTAGATATAACAATTACAAAAGATCTTCATCACATTAAATGAATATCTCAACAATAAATGATCCTCGATCTTGGTAAAACATTTTCTGATTCTATTGTAACCATTTGCATAGAAGAATGTGCCATTCTTGATTACTATGTTGTTTCCTGTGATCATCTGTAAACACTATATAAACTCCATGGTGATTATTGTCGCTCGGTATCGGTGTGTAATGCTTGATAAAATAGTTTTGTGCTTGGTGTAGAGACTTGACCGACTAGCTTATGATGCTTTCTTTTACCAACTAGGTTCATATAAGTAACCGACCGATGTCTGATAACATTTGATACTAATGACAACCTTTAATGCTCAATAGAGATAACAATCTTCCCCTTTGGCATTAGTATCAAAACTTGAATATATATAGACCTTATGTCTCAAAAATTATATCTCAGCCATATACATATATACTTATCAAAAAGTTCTATATACTCCCCCTTAGTGCATGCTCTGGTAATGTGTAGTATACTTTAGCAAAAAATTACATAGTTTTCATATACATGTTATCGCCATTTTATCTTCATGTTTTATATACATGGTTTTCCCCTTTTGATATTAATGCCAAATAGAAAAAGTGTATACTTACAACTTGTCAAAAATATGCTGATGGGTTTTCTTCAACAACTCCAAGACGTTTGCCCATTCCTCTTTCAAGTTGGTGAAAGCAATGTGCTCAAGACTGAATTGTGCATGCATATAAAAAATGTTGTCCAACACATAAATCTCTGGTGTTGCAACAAGTGTTTGTGCCTTTACTATATGCTTCTTAAAAAATTTCAGGTATGGTAGGAGATTTGTTTCTTGAGATCTGCTATCAACCACCCGAGTTCTTGAATTCTGAGTATATGGTTGGATAAAGCGTATGGCTTAGTTGTAGCTTCATTTGCACTGACTGTGATTTCATTCTCAAATTGTTTAATATTTTCACTAATCTCTACAGTGATTGTTTTGATGGTGCATAGCTTAAACAAGATTTTGCAAATAGAATTAGTAATAACTTGAATCTCAGTTATTACCTCTGAAATTTTAACCTTGTTAATAACCACTTCTTGGTTGATTCTCTCAGCAAGTTTATCTTGAATCTTGGACTCTACCCTTTCCTCTATTCTTTTATCACCTTCAACATCTGGCACATTGATCTTCTCAGTAAGAGTTGCAAGTTGATCCATGATCACAGTATCTTCATCTATGTTCACCTCACGTACTACCTGTTTTAAGATATCTTAAACATTTTCAAATACCTCCTTGTTCTTATTCTCTTGCTTCAACTTCTCTTGTGCTACTTTTCTTGTAGACAATTCCCCATATTTTCTCAATTCCTTGGGGCTAAGGGTCCTCAGGTCACACTCAGGTATCACAATGACTTCATCTAATGTGACTGGCCCTTTACCTTTCTTCTTCTTCTTCTTTGGTGCAAGTGGTGACTTCTTGGAAATGGTGACAATAGCTTTGTCTTATACCTTTGGAGTGTTCTACCCGGTTGACACACTATCTTCCTTCTTCTACTCCTCGGTGACCTATGTGTCAGCTGACTGAGGTGGAGCCTCAAATATTGTGTTAGATGGGGTATCCTCAGTTGCGTTAGGCTCTTCTTGTGCCTTTGTTTCTATTTCAACAACCTCTATTCCTTCAGGCTTATTTGTCTCAACAACAATCTCATTTCTTGGTTCCCTGGTTGTATCTTGTGGTTGCTCGAGGTCTAAACCATCAGGTTTCTCCTATGAGAGAATTTCAACTACTTCAGCAAGAATAGGAAGCTCGCTCGATAATGATGTAAATGCACACTTGGTAACTTGTGCTTCATCCTATGTATGATCAGGTGCAATGTTTACATCATCATCTCTATCATCAGGATCACCATTTGTGATGTCCTCAATGAGTACATCATCATCGATTTTCTTCTTAAGTTGGATCTCTAGTAGATCTGGTGAATCCTATGGAATACTTATCTCTTCTTTTTCAAGAGTAATATCAATCACCTCGGTAACTAATATACTAGTGTCCTTTTTCTTCTCAGCTACTTTATCATCAATGTAAATACCCTTACCTTTAGACTTTTGTGTCTTCTTAGATAGATTCATAAATGCATTTTTCTCAGCTTGCTCTTTGGCTTTAAGAATTGAGGCCCACAAGAGATGACCAATCTCATCTACATCTATCATGTTCTCATCCAAAATTTACATAGCCTGACCTTTCACTTTGAATCTTTCTAAAAATCCTTAGCTCGAACTCTCTCTATGAAATCTTTTCTCTTCAATCACAATGTGAAAATGAACTTTGTCTGCCGTGTATTTATACAATTTTTTGATATTCCCACTCAAAACTTTATGCAATAAATGCTTGACCTAATTTCTAGTTCGTAACAACTGTCAGGTCGGTGACAACTATAAAATTTCATTAGCTTGGTTAAAACATGACATCTTTTCTTGATTGATACTAAGTTTTGGTTAACCTTGAATAGTGATTACCGATGGGTAACCTTCTGCTCGGTCTAACTTTTACCGACTATGTGACCTTATCAGCTCATTACATATAAACCATAATGCATCTTTATTCATGCAGATTTGGTATTTTCTCATTGTATATAATGAACTATATGTAAGATATACTTAGTGAGATGTTAGTCCCATACATACCTATATCACCTTAGGTGGAAGTACCAATGTCACCCAATCCAGTGGACAAGGTTTCACTAATAGTGTTACTTGAGTCAACATTCTCATTAGACTCCTTTCTCCACATAATGTTCCTTATTCGCATGATATATGCAATAGTGTTTCCAAACTCAAATACATGACCTTCCTCTGGTGCTCAACCTTTGTAGTCCTTTCTTAGGTGACTGACTTTAGGACAATGCAAACATGTAATTCCAGTGATTTTCTAGCTTCTTGACTGTCCAACCCATCTTTTCGTATTACAATTTTCTACAATATGCCCATATCTAACACATGCAATACAGTTAGCCCGTGTGTTGTAATGCCAAACTTAAGAGTTACCTTATCTCTTCGGTTGATAAGGCATATGTTGTGTCTTCTTCTTTGGAGTCTATACTTGCTTCATATTTTCCTTACACTCTCGTGCAGTGTGTCCATGTTCATTGCAAGTGTAACATAATTTCTCCATAGCATGATCATTAGCATTCAGTTTAGCTCTACATTTATAAGCTTGATGTCAATATTTTCCACAGTAGTAACAATATCCATTGAACTTAGGAATGACTAGATTTTTACCTTGTGCTTTACTTCTATACACATTAGAAGTATGTCTCAGTTTCCCATAGTGATAACATGTTAACACTTTAGGTCTTTGATTTTTATTGGTGTTGACTTGTTCAGCTTGTTGTGATGATTCTCCTTCACCGGTATAGCCTAATCCAACTCTGCTTCCAAATCTTCTTTGATTAATAAGAAAATCATCAATCTTTTTGGAATTGTTCTAAGCTAGCTTCATCATCTCATGATGCTATTTCTGTGTATTTATTTCATTTCTTAGTTTTTCATTCTCTTCTCTAAGTAAGGCAACATCTTCAAGCCTTCTGGATAATTCTCCATTCACTCGGTTGACTTCTTGATTCATAGTCATGATCTGATTAGATACTTGAAAGTGACGATCGGTGAGTCTTTGTATCTCACTTTCTTTACCTTTTAGTTGTTCAGTTGTCTATCTTCAATCTCTAATAGCTAGATTCCTTTCTTGTTCATCCTGTCTAGCATTGTTCATTATTTATTTCATCCTCACCATCTGAGATTCTTAACCAATTTGTAGTGCTTTCACTTGTTCAGTTAAGTGCTGATTCTTTTCAGACAAGTCAGAGATTATAATTTTAGATCCATCAGAAATAGTTCTTGAACTAGATCCAATGTGATCAAATATATCATCAATCACTTCTTCATGATAGCCAATCTCATTTTGTACAATAGCTAGGTTCTTTCTTTCAACTAGTAATTTCTTCAGTCCTTCCTTGGCTTGCTTTTACTGTTCAACAAACATTTTTATCTTAATCTTATGATTCTTAATGGTCTTATCTAACTTATATCTCTCCATGAATTAGATCTTTACCCTTCAGTGCTTAAACTGTTTAATAAGAGAACTGTTCTTTGATACAAATTGTTGGAGTTAGGAGAGATAGGGTAGTGGGAGGGGGGGTGAATCAGTGCCCACAAAAACTTTCACTAATAAACCTTCCAGATTTATAATAGTAAATAGGAGTAGCCTTGCAAAATAACTTGTATCCAATACATATATCATTCATCCATTCCACTTGTAAAAGTAAATAACATGAAATCAAAAATATAATCAACCCATAACACAAGTATTTTGCTAATGCAAAAACCCATGTTCGAAGGTAAAAATTGTGGTGCAGATGACACCCACAAATTCTTCACTACTGTAGATAGAAAAGGTTTTCCTGTTAGGGCTACAAGTGGTGATCACTTATGGTGATCTTACCCTATTAGGAGTAACATATTAGATCAACTAGATCAACCTAGTGATAGGATTCTAACAACACTACTGAAGTGTGCACTCGGTTAAGAGATTTACAAAAGACTATTAAGTCTACTCTGTTAAGATATTTTAACCAAAACTCTATTACAATGATTAGAAAGAAATACACAACTATCTACTAATGACAAATTAGACTATCTCATATAGATCAATAGAGTTCTTGATAAGATATCACCTTTTTTGTGAAGATTGTCTGCTCTGAACTGCTCGGTAGCCTGATTTTGATTCTCCCTTAATCTGGTTACCTCTGTATACTATTCTTCCTTTTCTGATTATTGATAACCTTGAAGGATGGCTAAAGCTTCAAGTGCTTCTTCATTTATACATCAGATGCATATCAGAATGATACAAAATACAATTATATATAATATTGCTTTATGTCGCATAACAAAATTAGGTTACAATATCTTAGAGAAAACCCTAAGATCAACAGTGTATAAAAATAACCTAGATCTAACAATTACAAAAGATCTTCATCACATTAAATGTATATCTCAACAATAAATGATCCTTGATCTTGGTAAAACATTTTCTGATTCTGTTGTAACCATTTTTATAGAAGAATGTGCTATTCTTGATTACTATGTCATTTCCTGTCATCCTCAGTAAACACTGTATAAACTACTGGGTGATTATTGTCGCTCGGTATCAGTGTCTAATGCTTGGTAAAATAGTTTTGTGCCCGGTGTAGAGACTTGATCGATTGGCTTACGATGCTTTCTTTTATCGATTGGGTTTATATAAGTAACTGACCAGTGTCTTTGATAACCTTTGATACTAATGAAAACCTTTAATTCTCAATAGAGATAACTTACATTTTCTCAAATTTTTTCCCTTCTTATTGGTAGATTATTGATTCACCCCCCTCTTTTTAATATTAGGCCTAATTATTCTAACACCAATGTATTCATCATTTAATCATGGTTATGTGTGTGTCTCACTAGGACATATTCTTTTCATATTTCAACCAAGTCCCTGTTGGTAAACATATTGTTCTTTCTTAGATTTAACTCTTTGTTTTCCCCAAATCACTTGAGAAACAATTTGAATACAAACAGTTGGAAAGTTGTTATTCTTTTAACTAACTTCCCTCTGAATTTTAATAGGTACAGCTCCCTTATGTGAAATATATGCAATGAATTTTGTATGTTTCTAAATCCTAATGGGGTATGTTCTTCACCAGAGGATAGGAAAGGTAACCGAACCAGCCCTCAGTGAGAAACTAACCCAAGCAATAAATTTAATTCTAAACTCTAACCAACTCTGTGATTTCATAGTGTTTATGAATTCACACCAGTAGTGATGCAACAATGAACTCTACTTGAGCTAACGGAAAGCAATAAAACAACACAAACAAATCTAATCTAAGAAGGACACACAAGTGTTGTCCCAACCTCCAAGTAATACTCCGATCACCGTAGATTAATTATACTAAAGCATAGAAATAGAACTCCATCTGTTTCCTATTTTTAATCCAACTTAAGGAAAAAAAACATTTAAAACTTATAAAGCATGGAGCAATAAATAAATAGCACAAAAAACATTCGAGATTGACTCCACAAAAAAATGTCTTTCACACCAAAAATTACCTGACCTTTTCATTGATTTTCAAAGTGTTACATATAGGCTTCAAGAACTAAGCCATTACAAAATCCACCAAATCGATTCATGTTCTAGAAATGTCGGTAAATGACAAGTGGCCATTTATCAATTATCCAATATATAACAAAAAGAATAAGGGGGAAATTATTTGTTCTTTTTTTATTTCTTCCCCTTTTCCAACTTGGCCTTATGAGATTTAGCGGCTACAAGAATCGGAATCATCTTTTCAAAATTGAGAATGTACACGTTCTTCAATCTTATGAGCCGGTGAGCATGATCTTTCTCTATACATTTTGTAGCATCCTTTCAGGGTTGCATCTTCAGCATGGATTTGTATATGCATCCACCGAGTTGCTGAAGATCTTGTATTCTATCAAGGTGAAACCCAGATAACTCTGTGAGCTGGTCCAAGTAGTTGGAGAATGAGTTTTAAATGTTGGTTATGTCAATCGGACTCTGTCCATCTCCGATAGCTTGAGACTTGGAGTGAAGTCCTGTCAAATATGTAAAGATTTTTCTTTTCTCCTTGGTTACTTCTTGATTGGCCACCTTCAATCCTGTCTCTACCTTGATTACCATCTCCATTTTGAACTCTACCCCCTAGAGCCATTTGATTAGTGATTCATCTCCTTTCTGCAATATATTGGCTTTGGTTGCATCTTTAGTCTTCATCGCGAGTAGCCAATATAGTAGCACCATGCACTCTTCACATCTCAACCTTTCAGCTATGAGAGTTAGCATATGTCCTTTGAGAGATTCCTTTTTCTACTTCTAACTATGAAAAAACATTTCCAAGATTCTCAATGGCTACCAAACCTTTAGACTTGTGTCATTCAATCCACCTCCTACCAATATGCCCAGAATGTCTATCTTCCTACAACTTAGCTAGTATCGCTTGGTTCTCAACTACAGTAGGATCAAACATTTTCATAGAACTAGGTAGGCTTGCCACAGGAGCGACCAACTGCTTGATGAAGTTAGTCATTTCTTTGATCTCAGCCTTGAGTTGAGTCTATAATTTTGAGCTCTTTGAGCTCCTCCTCTATCAAGATGTTACTAGACTTCCACAAGTCTACTTTGGTCTCATGGAAGGAAAGTCCCATTTCCAACAACTATAGTGCAAAATCCAAGGTAGTAAGATCTTCAATTTTTTTGGTCCTTCAATGGTTTGTTTATTTCCATAGTTAGGTGCCCTATGTTTCGATCTCAACCAAGAGTAGTCAGAGTTTGAGTCTTCTTAGCCTTGCTAATGACTGGATGTGACTGCATTGCTTGTGAGAACATCTCACCACTGGGAGTGCCTTTCTCAACCCTTTTTCTTTTCCTCTCTAGAGTATTCTCGAGCCATGATTCTATGCTTGTGACTTTTGTTTCATAAATTAGATCTTCAATGAATAATTTTCAGATAACAAGAGGTGAAGATTTTTGCTTAGAAGTGAAAGGATTAACCTGTGCAAGGGTAACCTTCTCTCCTTCTTGAGTTGATCCCAATTGTTCTTCTGCTTCTTCATCTTCCTCCATTTCCAAACTACTACTATCATCATCCACAATTTTGATCTTCAGGGAGGCTCCTCAACTAGGAGTGGCACCTTGTACTCTAGCGGTTCCTCCTTGGGCATGTTGCTTTGGTTTCAAAACTCCAATATGCTCTTCCATTGGCTTATAGGAATTTTCAATTTTAGCTTCCTTATCCATGCCAATGACTAGTGATGAACCTGCTCCATAGGTTTTCTCTAGTGGGATCTCCTTTTTAGGATGGTAATCATCCCCACCTCCTGGTTGAGCTGGTCCTTTGGCTACAGATGAAGCTAGCAAAGAGGAGGATGTTGGAGTACTCACCAACTCAATTGTAGGGATTTGTTGAGGGGTGGGATTTCTAGACCTCTTTTTCCATCCCATCATCCACTGGGCCCACTTGTCAGTTCTCTTGATGACTTTAGCTATTAAGGTCTCCAAATCTTCTATGGCTTGACGTTGAACTAGTTTAAAGCTCACAGGATAGGGCTTGATCTGGTCCTGGTATGTATCACTGTACATATGTTTGTCATCATCAACAATGCCCTCATCATTAATGTTCACATTGAACAACCTAATTTGTTCAACAATCAACCTAATTTAAAACTTCTCTCAGCTATCTAACCCATTTTTGCAATTCGCCCAATAATCCTCAATTTTAGGGACATGCTTGATCATAGAGCCAATCTGTAGATGATCTTTTTCATAACTCACTAGATCAAACTATGACCTTAGCAACTTGTGTTTCTTTGGCTTATATCTTCTCTTGAACACCTTTATCACATTCTTAGCATTTGATCTTGATGCGCAGTTGTAGGCTCTAATGGTAATAGGGAATTCATAGCCTTTCTTTGTAATCCCTGCACTGATCAGGTTCACTTGCAACAACTACCGAATCACCTCCACGAGCATGATCATATCATCAGGGTACCTTGGCAGCTTCATGGGAAAATCATCAAAACCTGTAAGACAAATGTATGAGTAACTAGCAAATTGAATGAAGAAGCTCCCAAATTGGGTGATGAATTCTATGGCCTCTGACGAGAACCCCTACTCAGGGCATCCTTGTAATTCTCTGCACAACCTCATTGTAAATGAGTCATTAACTTTAATGAGCTAGACATAGCTATTTTGTAACTTCAACTGGTTGAAGAAATCATAAATTTTCACATCATCTTCATATTCTTCGAGCCTAGGGAGTCTTGGCCATACTTGCAATGTAGCTAAAACATAGATCAAATAGGAAGACATGTAAAATTTATTCTGGTACTTGGCAAGATTCAAGGCATCGGATAGATTTTCACTTACCACTTGAGTCAAGTCAATATAATGATGCTCAATGCATATTACCTGGACCAAGAAGTAGTGTTATATAAAATTCAATGTGTCACTTTCACCTTTTATGCTATGATGGAGCACTAGGATGTTGACACTTTTGGCCTTTAGATCTGTCCTAAAAAGTGTCTTTGGCACTTTTCCCTTTATGCTTCTAGCCTTGTGAAACCATGAGTTCATGATCTCTTTCCTCCATCTCATCTTCTTCTCATTGTATTCCGAAATTGCAATTGAGAAGTTCATATTCAAAAAATTTGCTCACTCTGGGATACAGAGACTGTTCTACATGGATTCTCTATCAATGGAGATGAACATTGTGTCATTCGGTAGGAAAATCTATTTTGTGTTAGGGTTGACCCTAGATATACATTCCTAGATTAGCTCTGGTGCCTGCACCACAACGGGAAATCCAGCAGCCTCGACCAAACTGCTACCTTTGAGCTTCTGTGTGATGGGATGGATATTTTCTTCATTCAACCTTCTATCTAGATTGACCAGATCATAGAATCCAAGGGATGTATCTATCAAATTGTGTCATTTGGATGTAATCCTATTCAATTCATCGAAACCCATGAACCTAGTTGCCATACCTTCTGATTTTGATTTTAATTCACTATCGAGAAAATTTGGAGAAAGTCGTAAGACAATTTGTGAAATTGTGGGAAATCAAAGGCATTTGAGAAAGATGTGAACAAGAAATAATTTTTTCTTGATAGTTTGAGTCTTTTATAAATAGCTTGCATCCCTACCGTTATTTTCCATATCTCGCCCCACACGAGTGAGAGATTTTCAAAAATCTCTATTAAAATTCCAATGTTAATATTTCAATTAAATGCATCTTATCAATGGTCTTAATAAATTAATTTTACCTATTTGGAGTAGCTGTAATGAAAACTTAATTGTTGTAGTGGATTTTTACTTTTCTGCTTCCCTCATTGTCTTTGTCAAAAAACACACTTCAAAGGTAGAAACTTGATTGCGATGAAACCAAGGAGGTGATTTTCCAAAAATCTGCAAGTGACCTATTTCTTTAGCAATTTATCATCATGGTAGATCATTCAATTCTTGTGATCTCTTGTGTGTATTCTTCATGAGTTGTCTCTTCTAGGAAACCAACCTTCTCAGGTGATTTTTTGATAAGGGGGAAGCTAAAAACTAGTTCTTCGAAAAAGGGATTTTATTCACTTTCTCATACTTCTGAGGTTGTTTCATCCACTACAGGGGCTCAAACTTACTTCCTCAAATGTAGGTGATTGGCTTTTAGGAATTTTTGATACACTTTCCACTATCCTTCAGAAAACAAGTTCTGTAGGAAAAACTCTGCAAGCAGGGTAGTTCATTACGACTTCTTTGCTATGCTACTTTTCTGAACCAAATTAACTCTTAAAACCAAAATCTTGATCTTTAGGCCTAGTTCGTGTGCTTGGTGATTCCCGTGTTCTCTTCCCACAAAAAATTACCTTCATGCACCGAAACCCACCGAGGAGAAGGTGATTTTTAGTTTCCTAACAAAGAGAAGAGGTGTCGATTTGAAGTTTTTCATCCATATGAATGTCATCAGTATAACCAAAGGAATAAAAGTATTTATTGAATTTAGAGCTATAACTTACCCATACCTAAGATGAAATAAAACACCAGCCTAGGTTAAAAGAGGCATGAATGGGTTATTCCATAAAGACCACCTATCCTAGGGGAAATGTAGACTTAGACTCTAGCCCATTCTCTCAAAAATCACAACTCTATCTAAAACACAAGGTATCCACTTTAGTTTCAGAGATGAAAAACAAAAGTGGGGCAACAAATGGCTTTGTCTGGGGACTTGGATATATTCATATCTAAGAAAGGAGTCTAAATCTCTGGTTTCACAAAGTTTAAATGAAAAAGGTGGCTCACAACAAAACTAAATAAAAGGAAGGGAATAGGAAAGGAAAGACAAAGTGAGAGAAAAACTAAGCTAAGGAAAACAAAAATAGGAACTAAATGTAACTATCATACAGTTCAGGGGTTACTTGTTTTCAGTTTGCAACTTGATAAAATTTCAAATCTTGACCATTATAGGTCAAGGGTAGTACTTCACCATTTGGATACGCCAATTTGAAAGAGTTTCTATCAAAGGCCTGATGGATGATGAATGGTCCTTTCTAGAGTGTCTCAAAATTTCCATGCATTCCTTTAGGATCCCTTTGTTTATCCCAAAGAAGAACTAAATCTCCAACCATGAACTTCCTTGGTCTAGATTTCTTGTCAAAGAGTTTTTTCACCTGCATCTAGTGTTCCGTAATATGATCAAAAATATTTTCTCATTCTTCCTCAAGTTTATTCAGATATAAAATTCATTTTTCTAACCCATCCTTGTAGATGCCATCTTCGACCACCGTTCTCAACTTGCTAGTAGCTAATTCCAGAGGTAGGGGAAGGCTTGCCTCAAGTCCATATACCATCTCAAAAGGTGAAATACAAAATGCCCTCTTTGGAGTTACTCTATCGGCCCAAAGTGCTTCATGAATTTTCTCATGCCAAGTCCTTTGGTTATTTGATACAAGCTTCCTCACTATGTTTACCAAGTTCTTATTGGTTGAATCAGCTTGACCATTCCCTTGTGGGAAATAATCAGATGAATGACTAGTAGTTATTTCCTACTCAAAACATAAATTAGTAATTTCAGCTGAAGAAAAGTATGTTGCATTAGCCATGACTAGTTTAACAGGCATGCCAAATCTTACCATAATGTTTTTGTTGATGAATTCGCACACTACCTCAGAGGTGGTCCTCTTTGTGGCCTTTGCCTCCACCCACTTCATAAAATAATTAGTTGTAGTGATTATGTAAGTGTGACCAGCACTTGATGTTGGATTGATAGGACTGATAAAATTGAGACCCCATTACTAGAAGGGACCCTCTATTACTATTGGTATGAGAGGAAGAGATGCTAATTGAGGTCGACCTACAAACATCTTACATCTTTCACACTTGGCCACCCAAAGATACACATCTTTGAACTTTCCTAGCCAATAATAACATTGCCTCAAAATCTTAAATGCAGTTACAGAGGATGAGAAATGCCCACCACATGCTTTGTCATGGAATGTTTGTAGCAATCTTTCCTATTTTTTCTTGTCTACACAGCTGAGAAAAGTTCCATCTATAGATCTTGGGTATAATGTGCCTTCCAAAATGACATATTTAGTAGCTTTCAACCTCAGGTCTCTCCTTTGTTTAGCTTTCAATCATTTAGGACATTCACCATAAGTTATGAAATATACAATGTATTCAAACCATAGGTCTTGTAAGCTCACCACCAAAACTAACTATTCTTCTTCAGGCTATTTATCTTCTTTACTTTCTACCATAGCCTTACAAAATGCATTGCCTCGTACTAGCTTAGTAGGCTTGATCTCTATGTCATATTCTTGTGTTTTGTCTACCCAAGCTCCTTTGTTATTGCATCCCACATCTTGATGGGTTAATATTCTCTTTACAGAAATATTAGGCACAAATACAACTAAGCAAGAATGTAAGATATAAAATCTAAAATTCTTCAAAGCTTTCACCACTGAGAAAGCATGCTTCTCGGTCTGAGAATATCTCATCTCATGATATTTTATTGGCATACTCATAAAGCAAATAGGAGCCTAAACTCCTTCTCCATTTTCTTGCATAAGGATGGCTAACAGCATATGTTCAGATGCATAACAATAAATCATAAAATATTTCTTATAATCTGGGTGACATAAGAAAAAGGCATTGGCTATAGCATTTTTTATATATTAGAAGGCTCTTTTACCATGGTCATTGCACTTGAAATTTTTATTACCCTTCATCATGTCCACAATATATTTGGTGATCTTTGAAAAGTCACAGATAGATATTCTCAGAAATTTACTTGACCAAATAATGATTTCACTCCAGTCTTATTTATAGGAAAACTTATCCTTTGAATGGTTTTGACTCACTCTGGATTGATCCTAATACCTTCTTGTGATACAATATGACCTAGGATTTTTCCTTTGGTAATATAGAAAACTGACTTCCTAGGATTTAAAGACATCCCATGCTCTCTACATATTTGCAATACTCTCTCTAGGTCTTTAATATGATCATTCCTTTTCTTAGAGAACATAGTTAATTCATCTAGGTATATGACAATGATCTTATCTTTCATATCAGCAAAGGACAAATCCATACATCTTTGAAATTTTGTGCCGACATTGATAAGACCAAACAACATTTTGTGATATGCAAATGTGCCCCAGGGAGTGGTAAATGCAGTCTTATGTTGATATTTATGTTCTAGCTCTACTTGGTTGTGCCTGAAAAAGCCATCAAGAATAGACATCATTTTGGCCCCTATAACTATCTACAACAAATGATCCATGTTGGGGAGTGCATAGTTATCCTTCAAGGATGTTTGATTTAAATTTTTGAAATCTACACATATCCTTATTTCTCCATTCCTCTTCCTCACAGAAACAATATTTTATATCCATGTAGAGTGGTGGATAGGGTAGATAATCCTAACTTTGAGAATTTTTTCAACATCTTTGAAGATGGCGTCTGCCACTTTAGGATTGTAGTTTCTTTGTTTATGTCTAAATGGGGTAGCATCAGGTTTTAGGGGAATTTTATGCTTCAAATTTCCTCCCATAAAGCTTTTTAAATCCTCATAAATACAGGAAAAGACATCTTTATATTCAAGGAAAATCCTTCTAGCTCCCACTTTCACTTCAGGTGTGCAACACTTCCCTATGTTTATCAACTTGGGATTTGACTCATTTCCAATGTTCATCCCTTCATATTCTCCATTCGCGAGACCTTTCTCTATCCTTTTCTTCTTAACATAAGTATCATGATGATTGAATAATTTTTCTAATGATATGAAATATGGGGTAATGACATTACCTTGTCACACCTCATTCATCCTTCTTATGTTTCTTGGGATGATCTTCTGAGAGATCAGTTGGCTTTTCTTCCATTTCTTGGGAACTATCATTACCTTCAAGGAAAAGTTTCAGGCTTTTGTCATCATCAAATACTTTCCAATCATCCACATTGTCAGGTATTGATGGCCTATATATTACATCCACCCAGTACTTCTTATTTTTAAATTCTGGATGAGGTAGTAGCAAGGAAGCAGAGACTGACAGTGAATCTACTTTGGAATTTAATTCTCTAGGGACATACTTGATTGAAAAGGCATCCAATCCCTCAATCTCATCCCATGCTCTATTATGATAACTCTTTAGCTTCTTATTTTTGATAGAGTATTGGCTTTTAATTTGGTGTACAATCAACTCAGCATCGCCTTGAGCTTTTAGAACTCTTGTACCTTTTTCCTTTGCAGAAATTATTCTAAGTAACAACACCTCATACTTAGCTATATTATTAGTGTTTGCAAACTCCAATTTGAAATCCATTAGCTCAGGTTCACCTGAGGGTGGAATTAATACAACTTCGACACCAAACCCAGAAGAAGAACAATTACCATCAAATTCTAGTGTCCAGACTTCTGGAGTCTTTTCTTTCTCAAAAGCCTCCACTTCTTCTTGTTCACTTTCTGGTTCATCAAAAATTCCTAGGGTAAACATCATGTAATTACCAAACTCTAATTCTTGATACAGGATTTGAGCTTCTAGATCGTCTAATTTCAGAATTGTGAATTTTGACTTATCCTTGGGTTCTAATTTAACTTTCTTGTTTCCCATGGGAATTACCACCTGAGACCAATCCAATTTGATTTTCCCACCTAAATCTCTACAAAACTTATGCTTAGTAGTATTCCATAACTTTTTGGAATATCTTTGACAAGAATAGTCAATAACATCTTCTTTTCAGGATGGGTAGCTGGAGCTACTTGGGCATCTTTGATTTGGCCAAGTAGAGGAAATTGCTTAGCATACATAGAATAGCATCTACCATGTACCTTTGTCATGGTGAGACCTAAGGCTTTAACTAAAAGGGAAGGTATAAAATTATCAGAAGCACTTGAATCTATGATATCGTTGCTAAGTTTGCAACCATTGATATACAAGGAGACATAAAATGGTTCGGGCTTTTGACCTGGGAAGGTGGCTAGCATAGTGGTTTCTCCTTCTTCAAATAGTTTTTCTGGTGAGGAATCATCATCATTGGAATAGGTGACATTATGATTCATTTTTATACTATCCCCTTTTAAGTAATCTATAAATCTTTTAAATTCAGTAGGATTTGACCTCAAATAATCTATGGGAGAGATTTGGATCTTGGAATTTTTACAGAACTAAATGAAATCAAAGGAGTCACTTTCCTTACCCAACTATGAGATCTTCACCCCTGAAGTAGATGCATCACTGGTTCCTGATGAAGGAATGACAATAGGCATTTTTCCCTTATAGCTTTGAGTTAAGACCGCATAGGTAGTGTCATCTATAGTAGCATAACACTCTCCTTATTACTCAGAATCAGATTGATACTTGAAAAATAAATTAATAGAGTCTCCATGTGAGCATGAATCTGGTTTGTCATTTGATGTCATGGTGTCTAAATCATTAGTGATTAAAAATTGCATCATACGAGCTACTTTAGGACAACTCTCACCATTATCATCTGTTGTTAGGTGAAACACACACATGTTGCCTCACTTCGGGGGAGCTTCGATTGAAAGCCTCTTTTGAGGAGTAGGTAATTGTAATGTCCTTCCATCATTATTTCTATTATTCTGATCTTGGAATGGTTTTTTATATGAATTGGTGAACTTGGGGAGTTTCCTCTTCAAAGTGATGATTTCATTAAACATCTTGTGCATCATCTCATTGGTTGATGAGGTGCCACTTGAGCTTGCACTTGTTTGCATTTCTCTTTTCCATTTTCCTGCAAAGATCATGTCATCTTCCAACTCAATAGTTGTTCTCTGAATGTTATCCAAATATATAGGTCATGCTCTTCTTAAGTCATAGTTTATGTCTAGTGGCATAGCACCCATAAAGAATATCTTTAAATTTGCAGGAGTAGGCCTATCAGCCGTGGGAATTCTATTGGCAATTTTGTTAAATTTAGCGATGAATTCCCTCATACTTATAGAAGCTTGATTCTTAATGGAAGTCAATTGCAACAACAAAGAGTGTTCATCTTCAGCCATTTTAAATCTATCTTCAAAAGATGACCTCATAGTAGCCCAACTCGTAATTGAAGCATCATCCAAATGGTAAAACCAATCTGCCTCTATTTCAACTAGAGTTTCAACAAATAGTCTGATGGCAACATCCTCATGTCCAATTCCTAGGATGTGAGTTTCTACGAAGAAGGATTTGATGTGTTCATCTGTAGTAACTTTTCCATCTCCTAAAAAATTAGGAAAGTTCTTTCTAGATCCCTCAGGGAGTGGATGATATGCTACAAACTATAGAGGACCAGTTGCAGTGGCCCATGGAGCTGCCATAATTGTAGGTGGAGGATGTCAAGGAAAATTAATAATAGGACGAGCAATTACTCCATGTAAATTTAATACTTGACAAGTTGTAGGTAATGAAGATTGTGTCTTCAGGGGTGAGGGTGGTCTACTCCAGCTTCTTTTGTCACCTTTCTAACGAGGTAAGTATATTATGGGAAAGCCGAGCTCTGTGAGCCTTTCAAATGTAGGGTCTTTTCCACCTTTCCCCTTGGTACTTTTGAGATACCTTCTTTGATCCAGACCTCTGATTTAGTTTTGTGGCCTATCTTTGTGTTTCTCTCTACGTTGGTTTCTTCTCTAAATTGTTCTTTCAATTGTTTCTTCTCTCGCTTCTTCTTGTTCAAGCACTTGACTCGCATTCCTATAATGCTCTATGTTTATTCTTTATCTCCAGGCAAAAACATTCAAGGACGAGACTATGTCTTCTTAATCTTCTTGAAAGACAAGATTGGGTTGAAGCACAGAGAACATGTTCTCGTGAGGTAACACCATTTTTCCTCATGGAAAATATTCTAGTCTAGCAATTGTTTCTCTCCCCAGCAGAGTCACCAAAATTTTTTGGTAAACAGATTGTTCTTTCTTAGATTTAACTCTTTGTTTTCCCAGAAACAATATGAATACAAACAGTTGGAAAGTTGTTATTCTTTTAACTAACTTCCCTCTGAATTTTAATTGGTACAACTCCCTTATGTGAAAGATATGTAATGAATTTTTTTTTTATTCTAAATCCTAATGGCGTATGTTGTTGACCAGAGAAGAAGAGAGGTAACCGAGCTAGCCCTCAGTGAGAAAATAATCTAGAAAATGAATTTAATTCTAAACTCTAACCAACTCTATGATTTCACAGTGCTTATGAATTCACACCAGTAGTGATGCATCAATGAACTCTACTTGACCTAACGGAAAGAACTAAAACAACACAAACAAATCTAATCTAAGAAGGACACATAAGTGCTCTCCCAACCTCCAAGTAATACTCTGATCACTATAGATTAATTATACTAAAGCATAAAAACAAAACTCTTTTTGTTTCCTATTTTTAATCCAACTTAAGGAAAACAAACATTTAAAAATTATAAAGCATAGAACAATAAATAAATGGCACAAAACACATTCCAAATTGACTCCCCAAAAAATGTCTTTCACACCAAAAATTAGCTAACCTTTTCATTGATTTTCAAAGTGTTACATATAGGCTTCAAGAACTAAGTTGTTACAAAATCCAGCAAATCGATTCATATTCTACAAAAGTCGGTAAATGACAAGTGGCCATTTACTGATTATACAATATATAACAAAAAGAATAAGGGGGAAATTATTTGTTCTTTTCCAATTTCTTCCCCTTTTCCAGCTTGGCCTTATGAGCTTTTGCAGCTGCAAGAATCAGAATCATCTCTTTAGAATTGGAAATGTACACATTCTTCAATCTTATGAGCCAGTTTGCATGATCCTTCTCTATACATTTTACATCATCCTTTTGGAGTTGCTTCTTCATCATGGTTTTGTATATGCATCCACTAAGTTGCGAAAGATCTAGTAGTCTATCAAGGTAAGACCCAGATAACTCTGCGAGCTGGTCGAAGTAGTCAAAGAATGATTTTTGCAAGTTGTTTATGCTGATCAAACTCTGTCCATCTCTGCTAGCTTGAGACTTAGAGTGAAGGCCTATCAAATATGTACAGATTTTTCTATTCTCCTTGGTGACTTCCTCATTAGCCACCTTCATTCCCACCTCCGCCTTGATTACCGTCTCCATTTTGAATTCTACCCCCTGGAGCCATTCGATCAGTTGTTCATCTCAATTCTGCAATATATTGGCTTTGATTGCATCTTTAGTCTTCATCACAACTAGCCAATGCAGTAGCACCATGCACTCTTCACATCTTAACCTTTCTGCTATGAGAGTCAGCATATGTCCTTTGAGAGATTCCTTTTCTTCTTCTAACTATAAAAAGACATTTTTGAGTTTCTAAATGGCTACAAGACCTTCAATCTTGAGTCATTCAATCCACCTCCTACCAATATGCCTGAAATGTCTATCTTCCTACAAATTAGCTAGTATCACTTGGTTATTAGCTACGGTTGGATAAAAAATTGTCATAGAATTGGGTAGGCTTGCTACAGGAGTGGCTAACTACTTGATGAAGTTATTCATTTCTTTTATGTTAGCCTTGAGTTGAGTCTTTTTAATTTTGAGCTCTTCGAGCTCCTCCTCGATCAAGATATTACTAGACTTCCACAAGTCTACTTTGGTATCATGGTGGGCAAGTCCCATGTCCAAGGACTATAGTGAAAAATCCAAGGTCTTAAGATCTTCAATTCTTCCATCCATCAGTGGTTTGGCTATTTCCATAGGTAGGTGCCCTGTGTCAAGATCTTGACCAAGGGTAGTTAGAGTTCGAGACTTCTTAGCCTTGGTAACAACTTGACTTGACTGCATTGCTTGTGAGAACATCTCACCACTGGGAGTGCCTTTTTAAACTCTTTTTCTTTTCCACTGCAGTGTATTCTCGAGCCATGATTCTACACTTATGACTTTTGTTGCAGAAATTAGATCTTCAACAAATAATTTTTTGATAATAGGAGGTGAATATTTTTGCTTGGAAGTGAAAGGATTAACCTATGCAAAGGTAGCCTTCTCTCCTTCTTGAGCCAATCCCAATTTTTCTTATGCTTCTTCATCTACCTCCATTTCTAAACTACTACTATCATCATCCACAATTTTGATCTACGTGGAGGCTCCTCAACTAGGAGTGGCACCTTGTACTTTAGCGGTTCCTCCTTGGGCTTGGTGCTCTAGTTTCTCAACTCCAACAGGCTCTTTTGTCGGCTTATGATAATTTTCAATTTTAGATTCCTCAGGTGTTCCGATGACTAGTGATCAACACACTCCATAGGTTTTCTTGAGTGGGATCTCCTTTTTAGGGGGCTGATCATCCCCACCCAATGGTTGAACTTTTCCTTTGGCTACAGATGAAGCTAGCAAAGAGGAGGATGTAGGAGTACTCACCAACTTGATTGTGGGGTTTTGTTAAGGGGTGGGCTTCCTAGACCTCTTTTTCCTTCCCATCATCCACTTGGCCCACTTGTTAGTTCTTTTGATGACTTTAGCTATTAACATCTCCAAATCTTCTATGGCTTGACCTTGAACTAGTTTAGAGCTCATAGGATAGGGCTTGATCTGGTCCCAGTATGTATCACTATACATATGTTCACTATCATCAACAATTCCCTCAACATTAATGTTGACAATGACCAACCTGATTTTTTCAATAGTCAACCTAGAGTAAAACCTCTCTCAACTTCATAACTCATCTTTGCAATTTGCCCAATAATTCTCAATTTCAGGGACATGCCTGATCACAAAGCCAATCTATAGATGATCTTTGGAATAACTCATTGGATCAAACTATGGCCTCATCACCTCATATTTTGGTGGCTTATAACTTCTCTTGAATGCCTTTATCATGTTCATAGCATTTGATCTTGATGCACAGCTATAGGATCCAATGGTAACAAGGAATTCATATCCTTTCTTCTCAATCCCTCTACTAATTAAGTTCACTTTTAACATCTATTGGATCACCTCCATGAGAATGATCATATAATCAGGGTACCTTGGTAGCTTCATGGGAAAATCATCAAAACCTGCAAGACGAATGTATGAGAAAGTAGAAAATTGAATGAAGAAGCTCCCAAATTGGGTGATGAATTTCATGGCCTCTTACGAGAACCTCCACTCAGGGCATCCTTTTAATTCTCTGCACAACCTCATTGTAAATGAGTCATTAATTTTAATGAACTTGACATAGCTATTTTGTAACTTTAAATGAGGGAACAAATCACAAATTTTCACATCATCTTCATATTCTTCTAGCATAGGGACTCCTGGCCATACTTGCAATGTAACTAAAACATAGATCAAATAGGAAGACATGTAAAATTTATTCTGGTACTTGGAGAGATTCGAGGCATTTTACAAATTTTCACTTACCACTTGAGCCCAGTCAATATAATGATGCTCAATGCATATTACTTGGACCAAGAAGATGTAGTATTCTATAAAATTCAATGTGTCACTTTCACCTTTTATGCTGTGAAGGAGCACCAAGATGTCGACTATTTTAGCCTTTAGATCTATCCTGAAAAGTGTCTTTGGCACTTTTCTCTTTATGCTTATGGCCTTCTGAAACCACAAGCTCATTATCTCTTTCCTCTATCTCATCTTCTTCTCATTGTATTCCAAAATTGCAATTGAGAAGTTCATATTTGAAAATTCCACTTGCTCTGGGATATGGAGACTGTTTTGCATAGATTCTCTGTCAATGGAGATGAGCACTATGTCATTCAAAAACAAAATCTATTTTGTGTCTAGGTTGAACCTAGATATACATTCTCAGATTAGCTCAGGTGCCTGCACCACAACGGTAAATCCAGCAGCTTCGATCAAACTACTACCTTTGAGCTTCTGTGTGATGGGATGGAGATTTTCTTCATTCAACCTTTTATGTAGATTTCCCAAATCATAGAATATTAGGGATATATCTATCAAATTTTTCCATTTGGATGTAATCTTGTTCAAGCCATCGAAACTCATGAACCTGGTGCCCATAGCTTCCGATTTTGATTTTAATTAACTGTCAAGAAGCTTTGGAGAATGTTGTAAGATGATTTGTGAAATTGTGGGAAATCAAAAGCATATGAGAAATATGTGAACAAGCAGTAATTTTTGCTAGATAGTTTGAGTCTTTTATAAATAGCTCACATTCCTACTATTATTTTCCATATCTCATGCCACAGGAGTGAGAGATTTCCAAAAATATCCATTAAAATTCCAACTTTAAGATTTGAATTAAGTGCATCTTATTAATGGTCGTAAGAAATTACTTTTACCTATTTGGAGTAGCTGTAATGGTAACTTAATTTTCACAGTGGATTTTTACTTTTTTGTTTCCCTCATTTCCTTTTTCGGAAAACTAGCTTCAAAGGTAGAAACCCGATTGCGATAAAATTGGGGAGGTGATTTTTTGAAAATCCGCAAGCGACCCATTTATTTAGAAATTTCTTTTAAACATCAGGGTGGAATATCATCATCATGGTAGATAATTCAATTCCCATGATCTCTTATGTTTATTCTTCACAAGTTGTCACTTCTCAAAAACTAATCTTCTTAGGTGATTTTCTGATAAGGGGGAAGCTAAAAACCAGTTCTCTGAAAAAGGGCTTTTATTCACTTTCTCATACATCTGAGGCTATTTCATCTACTGTAGGGGCTCAAAATTACTTCTTCAAATGTAGGTGACTAGCTTTCAGGAATTTCTGATACACTTTTCACTACCCTTCAAAAAATAACTTCTACAGGAAAAACTCACTATTAACTCAAGAATCTCAATCTTTAGGCCTAGTTCATGTGCTTGTTGATTCATGTGTTCTCTTCCCATAGAAAATTACCTTCATGGGATGAAACCCGTTGAGGAGAAGGTGATTTTTAGCTTCCCAAAAAAGAGAAGAGGTGTCAATTTGAAGTTTTTCATCCATATGAATGTCATCAGTAGAACCAAACGAATAAAAGTCTTTATCAAATTAGGAACTATAACTTACCCATCCCTAAGATGAAATAGAAAACCAACCCAGCTTAAAAGAGGCATGAAGGGGTTATTCGATAAAGACCACCTATCCTAGGGGATATCAAGACTTAAAATCCAGCCCATTATCTCAAAAATCACAACTCTATCTAAACACAAGGTATCCACTTTGGTTTTAGAGCTGAAGAACAAAAGTGGGGCAACAGTCCCCACTAGGGGATTGAATGTAATAGAATCTTCATAGTCAGATTGCATAGGTCCACCCATGGTGGGTGACAAACATACATGTGCTAAACTAACCTCTCTTCTTTGAGACTCTAGTCCATGCTACAGAACATCATCATCTTATTGGTTATAGCACATGGTGCATATCTTATTTTTCATTATCAAAACTAGGATATATTATCAATATTCAAAACCACTAATTCTGTAATAATTATTGTATTTATCATTTCATTTTAGCCTCATCCTATTAAAATTTCCATCTTGAGTCAACTATTTATCTCTCTGTCCTTTCCTTATGGCCCTCTCAAATTTTATGACACATGCAAAAACATGTTATCTAGGACCATTTAATTTTATTACATCTCTAATTATGTGGATTTAACCACCTTGCATTATTTTTTTGCACTTAGTTACATTTCATTTTGTATAGTCTAGTTTCTTATGATTATATTTTATAAATTTTAGTTACATTTCTTTTTAATTAATTTAGTTTCATTATATTTTATTTTATTCATTTTAGTTACATTATTATTTCATTCGTTTATTTTCATTTTTTACCATCCTAAAATGTTAACACCTATGATTGAATGCCCAATTAGGACTCTTTTTGGCAATTTCAAGATTTGAATTATATTATGCTTGATCCAAAGACATATTTCTTCTTGATTGCACATTATCCCTATCTTGCCAACTCCCCATTTGAATTTTGAGTCCTTTTCCTTGGAGCAAAACTCCCAAGGTTTTTTCTTCTTGGAACAAAATCTTAAGGCATTTTGCTCCCTAAGGAATGGACCCAAATTTGAAATGAAGCACACATTGCAGTATTTTGGTGGGAAATTAGATCTGATGGTCATCCTTCCTTAATTTTGAACCCCAAAATGTGATGCAGGGGCATTCTAGGGTACTTTACATTCTAGGGCATTCTAGGGGCATTATATGATACTCAGTTACAGCTTTAATCGAGGATCTCGATTATTGAATGGCTCGTTCATTGATGACTCGGTCATTGAAGGAAGCTCAGTCGCTAAAGGAACTTGGTAAAGCCTCTTGTGCTTGGTGGAACTTGTACTTGGTGACATTTGTGGTGCTCAGTTGACATGCTTGCTTGGTGTTGTCTGGCTTGGTCAGTTGTTTCACTGGTGCTCGGTTGTTTCTCTGGCACTCGGTAGTTGTGGTTTACTGACTGAAGTTCTTGATGATTTTCTTTGCCAACTTGTATTTCATTTAATATTTGGTTGTAGTAGACGCTGACTTGTCTTAGGAGTTAATTGTTTCTTCCAGCTGACTTGTGGCTAAAGACTAGTATTTAAGGAGTGTTTACGTAGTCATTTAAGGGAAGATCGAGGCAGATCAGGGAAGATGAGAAGATCTGAGACAAGAGTTTAGAGTGATAGAAAAAATTAAAGTTGTGAAAAAGATCTTAGATCCTGCAAGATCTTGTAGATTAGATTGACCTCAAATGGATTGTATTACTAGAGCTAGTGGTTTGCATGCTTGGAGACAAGGAGATTTCTTGGTGGCTTGCAAGCACAAGTTCAGATCTACCTTAGGGTTTCCATTAGTTGTTGATCTATTTCATAACTAGACTACCTAGAGTTGGATTGGATCTTTGTTGATCTTGCAGAACTATTTCTATTGTAATTGGCCCTAACTCGGAAGGTCTTATAGCTAGGCATGTTGACAAAAATATAATTTTGAGCATATCTTGTGTTATTCTATTGCATTGTTAGTTGGCTGCAAGATTGGACTGTCCTTCATTGGATACACCACCCCTGACTGCATCAGGTGGTATCAGAGCTAAGTTGATCTTTTTCAGTGAAGGTTGACCTAGCAAGGCTGATCTTGCAAAGTTGATCTGGTTGGTGAAGAAATTGTATGATTTGAGTTGTAGATATGTGGCACTGAACTTGAGAAATATTGGCCTAGTTGTTTATGTGAGGTGACTGGTTGCAATCTGACTTGTATACAACTTAGAGGTTGTCACAAGATGTTGGTGTAGGGTTTTTTGTATAGTGTTTTCTTATCTTTAAGGATTCCTTCGAGAAGATTGGACCCTAGGGTGATTGTGGATCTCTGTGATACTATGGAATCTAGGATTACAAAGAAGGTAAAATCTGATTTCATATCTAAAATGGAGTTGATGAAGAATGACATGGTCACTGAGATCATGAGAGCTATGACTAGTGTACCTCAGAATGTTGGTAATGAAGATGGTTATGAGGAAGCTGCTGAAGACTTTGAAGTTGGTAGATACCAGAGAGATATATCTAGTGAAGATAGAATTGGTCAGTTGCATAGATCTAGAGCTCAGTTAAGTAGTAGTTAACGAATGGAAGTTTCTACTTTCTCTGGTACCTTGAAACCTGAGAATTTGATTGATTTCACAGGTGAACTTGAAGATATTAATGATCCTCTTTAGGTGGGATTGGCATAGACTAAGTTGAAAGGACATTCTTCTCTTTGGTGGAAAGAATTACAAAGAGATAGAGGAGATAAAGGTGAAATGAAGATCAATCAGTGGAGGTTGATGGTGACTAAATTGAAAGCTAAGTTCATACCTTCCGACTATGAGCTTGACTTGTTTAAGAAGTTACAGAATCTAAAGAGGATTTGACTATGGGAGATTGTATCGAGGAGTTCTACAAACTTACTATTAAGTTTAGACACAGAGAACTTGGTAAGGAAAAGGTAGCTTGATATGTGAATGGTTTAAGATTTAATATTTAGGATGATCTTGGTATGCTAAAGATTGATTTTGTTGAACATGATTATCAGTATGGTCTGAAGGCGGAAGATAAGTTAAAGAGAAAACAACATAGTAATCCCTGAGGGAAGGAAATGATTGATCACTTGGTCAAGGATAAATTGACTACTACAAAAGATGAACAAAAACCTATAGAATCGAAGAAGAAGATAGCTAGAGTTATCTTTAAGTGTACTTGTTATAATTATGGTGAAGGACATTGTTCTTTTTGAGTGTAGACAGAAAAAGCTTCATGACCGATGACCTATTGTGGTGAATGAGAATGTTGAGAATGAACATGAATCTAAGAAATTGCTAGTTCAGTGAATATTGCTCGGTGCAAAGGAGGAACCTTGTTAGAGGAGTAACTTGTTCAGAACTTGGTGCAAGTCTAGAGATAAACTTTGTGATGTTATTGTTGACAATGGTAGTACTAATAACCTTTTTTCTAAGGACATGGTTCAAAAACTTGGTTTGAATAGAATGAAGCATCCTTATCCTTATATGATTGGCTGGTTGCAAAATGTTCATGCTCTAGAAGTAAGAGAACAATGCTTTGTTGATGTTCAGATTGGCCAATATAGGGATCTTGTGTTATGTGACATTGTCGAGATGAATAGTTGTCATATATTTCTTGATAGACCTTGTCAATATGATTGCAGATCTATGTATGATTGTGTGAAGAATGTTTATACTATTGGGAAGGATGATAGGAAGTTTTCCCTGATGCCTTTACTGGATACAACACTTGGTAGGAGAAGTCTTAGTATTGGTAGCCGAGTTGAGTTGGTGGATCCTAAAGGTATGGATGGTCAGTATGGAGAAAAATCATGTGTGTTATCAAGGAAAGAGTTGAAAAGATAGAGGAAGCAGAAGTGGAAGAGTATGCAAGATGAAAAGTTGGAGGACTTGTACGTGAAGAACCAATTCAGGGTTTATGTGCTAAATCCCAGAAGATGTTCTTCTCACATATGAACATATTTTTGAATCTAGGGTGTCTGATGCAGGGGCATTCTAGGGTACTTGTTGAATCTACATGGAGGTTTGTTGTTTTTATTCTATGATACTTAGTTGCAGCTTTAACCAAGGATCTCGATTATTGAATGGCTCGGTCATTGATGACTCAACCATTGAAGGAAGCTTAGTTGCTGAAGGAACTCAGTGAAGCCTCTTGTACTCATGATGAAGGGTGCTCCCCTTAATACCACAACCACCTAAGAGAAATAGAGAAACAACAACAATAATATGCAAGAACAGAAAATTGGCTTCTTATTATCTCCACAAATGTGGAATTACAAACTTTCAGAATTACAATATGCAAAGCCACATGGGCATTCCCTTACAATATTCTATAGGACAATGCCTCGAACTATTACCCAGATCTACTACCCAGAACTATTCTGAACTGCCTAAGACAATAATACAGCCTTCCTTATATAGGCAATTTTCCACCACCTGGAAGGTTCCAGAATTTTAGCCAATAAGGCCGACCAAACTTAGAATTATTTTATTTTTCAATTTATTACATCAAAGTCGGCTCAAAATAACCTTTGAAACCCGAACAGAAATTTTGAAGAAAATTATTTTTCACCATTTCGGGTGGCCCAACTTCCGAAGACCATAAGTCATCACCAGTTGACCCACTCGGCTATTATAACTCCATTTCAGAAATGCCACGAAGCGCTCTACAGGCTTGACCTGCGCAAGCGCCCATCACCCAAATTTTTGACCTCATCCGGGGCCTCTAAAGCCTTCAAAACTGAGTTCAAAGTTTCTGTACCCTGCTGCCAATACCGAAAATCTTCAATATCTTCCAATATACACTTGATCTGGCAATGAAATTTTACTGGCAGACTTATATGACCAAAATGAACCTCCAAGAAAGAAATCAGATCATTCTAAGCACATACGAAAATTACCAAAAATAGTAACTTTCCATAAATAGCAGCTCTGCACAAAATAATCCTTATTGAATATAAAAACAGAAATATTTTTGGGTGATGCAAGATTGCTCTTACACCCAGGATGCTCCTGCATCAGACACCCGGGGTAATTTGAGAAGTGACCCTGTCACGACTCAGGTGTGCAGAGGAAAACCAAGACGGTTAACCTCCTCCTTTGTTAGCCATGATGAATCTTCAACAGGTCGTCCCTTCCATTTGACTAGATATTCTTCATATGTCATGTTCCTTGTGCTTCTGCCAACACGACTATCCAGTATATCTTCAATCTCCTTAGTGTCTGAACTAGTTGCTGGAATACTCCACTGTGCTGCTGTGATCTCATCTTCAACACCTCCCTCATGATACTCTATCAGATCTGAAATGTTAAACACTGGTGAAATATTTAGCTCAGTAGGAAATTCTACCTCATATGCATTTCCTGAATCATGTTTCTTCAATATCCTGCATGGTCCAAACTTCTTCATTTTCAGCTTGTTATATGTACCAACTGGAAACCGCTCCTTCTGCAAATGAACCATGACTTCATCACCAACCTGAAATTCCTTATACCTCCTTTTCTCATCTGCCTTAGCCTTATACTGTGCATTCATCTTGGTAATATGCTTCCTCACCTCCTCATGGATGTTCTTCAAGTGTTCTACAAAATCCTCAGCTTCAGCACTCCTTATTTCTCCTTTATCGATCTTCCTCAATTCAGATGCATTTCTTGGACTACTTCCATATACAATCTGGAATGGTGATTTACCAGTGCTCCTGTTGATAGAATTATTGTATACAAATTCTGCCTGTGGTAAAATCAAATCCCATCCTGTTGGTTTATCTCCAACCAAGCATCTCAGCAAATTTCCCAAGCTCCTATTCACCACCTCTGTCTGTCCATCAGTCTGTGGATGATGTGATGAACTGAATTTCAAATCTGTCTTCAACTTCTTCCACAATGTACGCCAGAAATATCCAACAAACTTAGTGTCCCGATCTGAAACTATGGTCTTTGGCAAACCATGAAGTCTCACTACTTCTCTGAAAAACAATTCTGCTACATGAACAGCATCATTAGTCTTCTTGCAGGGAATAAAATGTGCCATCTTTGAAAATCTATCAACTACCACAAAAATTGAATCATGCCCCCACTGAGTCCTCGGTAAACCAAGAACAAAGTCCATGCTGATATCCTCCCAAGGCTTCTCTGATACAGGTAATGGCTGATACAATCCTGTATTCTGCTTCACTCCTTTCGCCATCTGACATACTCTGCAACTCTGTACAAACTTCTTCACATCTTGCTGCAACTGTGGCCAATAATAATTCTCACTAACCAAAGCAAGGGATTTATCACGACCAAAATGTCCAGCCAATCCTCCGCTATGCTTCTCCTTGATGAGATTCTCCCTCATAGAACTTCGTGGAATGCACAACTGACTCCCTCTGAATAGCATATCATCTTGGATGATGAAATCTAACCATTTTGTCCTGTCTAGAGTAACAGGTTTTGTACAAGCTTTCCAAGTTTCACCAAAATCAGGATCCTCCGGATACAAATTCTTGAGTTCCTTGAACCCAACCACTTCAATCTGCATTTCTGTCATCAATAGTTGCCTTCTGCTAAGAGCATCTGCAACCCTATTAGACTTTCCACTCCTGTGTTTCAAAACAAATGTATAACTCTGCAAAAACTCAACCCATTTGAAATGCCTCTGATTCAACTTTCCTTGACTATTCAAATATTGCAAAGCTTGATGATCAGTATACAAAACAAACTCTTTAGGAAGTAGATAATGTCTCCACTTCTTTAATGCCTGAACTATAGCATAAAATTCTTGATCATAAACAGAATATTTCCTCTTGGCATCATTTAACTTCTCACTGAAATAAGCAACAGGTTTACCTTCTTGGCTCATAACAGCTCCTATTGCAGTACCACTAGCATCACAATCTACTTGAAACACCTTATTAAAATCTGGAAGTGCTAAAACAGGTTGTTCTGTAACTTTTTGTTTCAATAATTGAAAACTCTTTTCTGCCCCATTAGTCCACTTAAACTCTTTTCTATCCCCTCTCATTGTTTCAGTCAAGGGTCCACAAATACTGCTAAAATTTTTGATAAAATTTCTGTAAAAGCTAGCCAAACCATGAAAAGATCTTACCTCAGTAGCACTCCTCGGAGTAGGCCATTCAAGGATAGCCTGTACCTTCTCTGGGTCCATTTTTAGACCTTCTACGGAAACTACAAACCCCAAATACACTAACTCTTTCTTCACAAAACTGCACTTCTTCAAATTAATCAGCAATTTCTCTTTTCTCAACTTCTCAAATACCATACGAATATGCATCATATGCTCATCCAATGTCTTACTAAAGATCAAAATATCATCTAGGTAAACAATGACAAACTTACCCAGAAATTCTTTCAGAACCTCGTTCATGAGCCGCTTGAAAGTACTCCGTGCATTGGTTAGCCCAAAAGGCATGACTAACCACTCATACAGTCCTTCCTTTGTCTTGAAGGCAGTCTTCCATTCATCTCCTTCTCTGATCCGAATCTGATGATATCCACTCTTCAGATCTATCTTTGAGAAATACACAGCTCCACTCAAACAGTCCATAATATCATCCATTCGTGGCAATGGAAACCTGTACTTGATTGTGATCTTGTTTATTGCCCTAGAATCTGTACACATCCTCCATTCACCATTCTTCTTTGGTGCTAATACCGCTGGTACAGCACAGGGACTTAGACTCTCACGGATCAATCCTTTCTGTAACAATTCATGTACTTGTCTGTTCAACTCCTCACTTTCTGCAGGTGTCATGCTATGTGCTACCTTATTTGGCAAACTCGCTCCTGGGATCAAGTCCATCTGATGACTGATCTTCCTAACTGGCGGTAATCCATCAGGCACGTTATCGGATACAATATCCTGAAACTCATTCAACAAATCTGCAACTTCTACAGGAACATCTTCTACTTCCTCTTTACCAGCTTTTGGAATTAATGCAAAACATACATGCTCATGCCTCATACCATCTAAGAATTTTCTTTCATCAACAAATGTTATTCTTGCATTACCGCATACCTTTTCTTCGGTCTCTTTCAATGGCTTTAGCTTGTGTCGCACTCCATCCTTTGTCAGCGAATAGGTATTCCCACGACCATCGTGTACAGCACATCTGTCAAACTGCCACGGTCTACCCAATAACATATGACATGCATCCATAGAGATGATATCACACAATACCTCATCTTGGTATCCGCCAATCTTGAACTTCACCAGGCATTGTTCATTGACCATGACCTTGTGGTCATCCTGTACCCAAGCAATCCGATATGGATGTGGGTGTTTCTGTCTCTTGAGCTTCAACTTTGTCACCATCTCTTCTGACACAAAATTGTCAGTGCTTCCACTATCAATGATCACATCACAACATTTACCTTCACACTTTCACCTGGTGCGAAACAGGCTCCTCCTTTGCTCAGGTTCATTCTCACCACTCAACAGGACTCTTCTGTTAATCAACGTTTCTCCTCTTTCAGCATCTTCAGAATTTGATGATCTGGCATCTTCATCTACATGTGCAACTCTGGCCTGGCCTTCATTTCTCCTGTCCATTTTGCCTTGGCGCTGAGGACATTCAAATGCCCTATGACCTTCTTCTCCACAGTGAAAACATGTTCCACGGAAGCCTCCTCTTCCAGATCCTTGTCCTCTTCCTCTTCCTCTCTGATCTCTATTATTCTGATCCTGAAAGCGATTGGAATTATTTCCTCGTTGATTCTGACTACTATTGGCCTCATCCTTCTTTTTTGAATCCTCATTTCGGCCACCATATGACCGTCCACCAGATCGTCCACCGCGACCTCTTCCATTTTGTCTGCTCTCAAACTTCTTGTTCAGCTTTTCCTCTACTTTTAGGGCAAATTGGTATGCCTCCTCAATACTGTTCATTCGAACCAGATTCAACTCCTCCTGAATGCTTAGCCTTAACCCATTAAGGTATCGGGCAACTTTCTCCTTATCAGCTTCCGCATGGCCTGTTCTGATGAGGAGTCGATAGAACTCCTCTGTATACTCCTGAACAGATCTTCCTGCTTGCTTCAAACTTTGCATTTTCTTCAGTAGGTCAAGCTCATAATCAACAGGAATGAACTGTCACTTCAATTTATCCACCATCCGATCCCATCTTTTGATTTTATCTTTCCCTCTTCTATTTCGCTCCAATTGAATTTCTTGCCACCAGATCTTCGCATGACCTTTCAGTCTGGCTTTCGCAAATTTGACCCTATCAGGATCCTCAACATCTTCATACTCAAAATATTCCTCACATTCATTGATCCAGTCGATCAATTCTTCTTGGTTAAGATTTCCAGAAAATGTAGGAACCTCAATTTTAGGTCTTTTCCCAATCTTAGAAATGGCCCGAAAAAGTCTTTCTTCCTCCTGGTTCACAATTTCAACTTCTCCTTCTTGATATTCTTCTTCGGCTTCATCCTCGCTTTCATCTCTGACATTAAGATTCATTCCTCTATGAATCTCTTCTTGCAATGCTCACACTTGTCTCTGCAGCTCTCTAACCTCAGGTGTTACAACACCAGCTCTTCCGCCACGTTCCCTTCGTGGAGGCATTTTCGCGATGCGCGCTGAAACCCTAACCATGATCCTGGTGCAAACTGCCTCACAGTCGGCGATCTGTTTACACACTCAAGAAAACCTGGCTCTGATACCACTTGATGAAGGGTGCTCCCCTTAATACCACAACCACCTAAGAGAAATAGAGAAACAACAACAATAATATGCAAGAACAGAAAATTGGCTTCTTATTATCTCCACAAATGTGGAATTACAAACTTTCAGAATTACAATATGCAAAGCCACATGGGCATTCCCTTACAATATTCTGTAGGACAAAGCCTCGAACTATTACCCAGATCTACTACCCAGAACTATTCTGAACTGCCTAAGACAATAATACAGCCTTCCTTATATAGGCAATTTTCCACCGCCTGGAAGGTTCCAGAATTTTAGCCAATAAGGCCGACCAAACTTAGAATTATTTTATTTTTCAATTTATTACATCAAAGTCGGCTCAAAATAACCTTTGAAACCCGAACAGAAATTTTGAAGAAAATTATTTTTCGCCATTTCGGGTGGCCCAAATTCCGAAGACCATAAGTCATCACCAGTTGACCCGCTCGGCTATTATAACCCCATTTCGGAAAGGCCACGAAGCGCTCTACAGACTTGACCTGCGCAAGCGCCCGTCACCCAAATTTTTGACCTCATCCGGGGCCTCTAAAGCCTTCAAAACTGAGTTCAAAGTTCCTGTACCCTGCTGCCAATACCAAAAATCTTCAATATCTTCCAATATACACTTGATCTGGCAATGAAATTTTACTGGCAGACTTATATGACCAAAATGAACCTCCAAGAAAGAAATCAGATCATTCTAAGCACATATGAAAATTACCAAAAATAGTAACTTTCCATAAATAGCAGCTCTGCACAAAATAATCCTTATTGAATATAAAAACAGAAATATTTTTGGGTGATGCAAGATTGCTCTTACACCCAGGATGCTCCTGCATCAACTCAATGGAACTTTTACTTGGTGATGTTTGTGGTGCTTAGTTGACATGCTTTCTCGATGTTGTCTGGATTGGTCAATTGTTTCACTGGTGCTCAGTAGTTTTGGTTTACCGATAGAGTTCTTGGTGATTTGCTTGGCTGACTTGCATTGCATTTAATATTTGTTTGTAGTTGAAGCTGACTTGGCTTAGGAGTTAATTATTTCTTCCAACTGACTTGTGGTTGAAGATTAGTATTTAAGGAGTGTTTAGGTATTTTTTGAAGGGCAGATCGAGGCAGATCAGGGCAGATAAGAAGATCTGAGACAAGAGTCTGGAGTGACAGGTGAAAGTAAAGTTGTGGAAAAGATCTTGGATCCTACGAGATCTTGTAGATCAGATTGACTTCTGATGGTTTGTATTAGTAGAGCTAGTGCTTTGCAAGCTTGGAGACAAGGAGATTTCTTGATGGCTTGCAAGCACAAGTTCAGATCTACCTTAGGGTTTACATCAGTTTCTGATCTATTTTAAAACTGGACTAGCTAGAGTTGGATTGGATCTTTGTTGATCTTGCAGAACTATTTCTGTTGTAATTGGGCCTAACCTAGAATGCCCTACAATTGGTCATGTTAATGAAAATATGATTTTGAGCATATCTTTTTGTGTTATTTGACTATTTTGTTAGTTGGCTGCAATTTTGGACTATCCTTTATTGGACCCAACATCCTTGACTGCATCAAAATGTGTGATCAAGGATATAAAAACTATTTATCTCCTCATTTTTCTATCCATCCACTATCCATAAGAAGCAAAAGAAAGAGTCAAAGAATGAATTTGAGGTCTTTTATAAGGTCCACATGACATTTAAGAAGTTTTCTTGCAAACATAGTATATTCTACTCCAACAACCTCATATCCAAACTTTATCAACCAAAACTTTTGGGGCATCATTATTTCTATAATATAATTTGATTTATATGAACCAAAAATGTAATTCTTGTCCCTTTAATACTAATAGAAAATATTCAAGATTCTGTGTTCAGGCATTAAAGTAATCAGGTGAATTTAAAATTTGAAGGAAATCATCCAAGATCTATTCACTATCATAGAACATAAATAGATTTAAACAAAATATTATAAGTTCAATGAATCATCTCTCACATGATGGCCAAGTAGAGGAGTTCTCAAGGAAGAGAGAAGATCCTTTCTTCATTCTTATGCATTCTTCCTCAATAACAAGTGATTATCGAGCATAGAAATAGAGAAGATCTAAAAGTAGCATTCATAGATCTATACATTTTGAGGGAATACTTGATTCCATTATACATTCCAAGATTAATAACTTCAATACAAGTGACATTCAAGAATCTTTGTGAATATATGTATTCTCAATAGCTATTGATGAAGACCCATTGGAAAGCTAGGACTATTATTTACCTTACCTTATGAAATCTTATTTAATTTTCAATGTTTATTCACAAAAAGGTTTTTGACAAAGGAAAACCCATTTCCACAACCATTTTCCTATTTTTTACTATGAAGACATAGACAATGCAGCTATCATAATATATCCAAAAGGGCTAGGACCTATGGGATAGTCAACCAAAATTGCAGGTGGATTCCTATGAAAAGAAACACCTAAGGATTTCAGTTCTATTTATGGGCATTTTTTTCAACTCAAAACAACCTCAAAATCTCATATTAGGTTAGTATAGTTTATGATTTTTTTCTTCTATTGATCATTGGTTTCTGTCTATTTTTGTTAGTCAACATTTTCCCAAAATTATCAAATTTACATCATTTACCTTGCATTATTACTTTAATTCATCAAATCTATTTTATTCCTAATTATAAAAATGGAGGATCATTCCAGTAACTTAATGCTTAATTTCCACTTGAAGTTATTGGTTCATCTTCCTTCCAAGTGTGCATTAAGGAGGGTGTACAATTATCTTGCATACACCTTAGATAACCATAACTCCACTCGCTCTCATTATTATTATGTTAATTTCTTGTGGGACTTACATATGGAATTTATATTTTTATATTTGTGTTAGATACTCCATTATAGGCATTGGATCAACATGTTTCATTAAATAGTTATATTTTTTATTCATAACATTTTATGAGTAATTCAGTTAATATTTCCTAAATTTAATGAATGGTTCTATATATATATATATATATATATATATATATATATATATTTTATTTTTTTTCAATTGTATATTTAGAATATCTAGATCTATCTCATTGTACTTTTTGGTACACAAGTATTATAATATTAAGTT